>CM070774.1:82732161-83007161 GCA_036346955.1 Dipus sagitta
CTATAGGACATACACCACAACCTCCCTAGGTTGAAGTGATGCCAAAGTGGATATTTATGGTAATGTATGCTAAGCAAATTGATTCCATGCCAAATGTGGAGAACAGGATGGCTCTGATAATTCTGCTATGGCAAAATTTGCTTAGGTCCTATCAATTCTGGGCCATGTCCTTAAGAGAATGCAAAGATGCCTAACGAGTTTTGCACCACACCTCTTAGCACAGGGCCTGCAGGACTGTGGCATCATCAGGCTCACACATATCATATTTCATGCCTGCATTCCACAAGTTAGGTAGCTAATTAGAGACCTAAAATACAAAGTGAAGGCATAAAAGGCTCATCATTTCTGCCTCCTATATAGAATCTGTCTCATTATGAAGGTTGCTGATCAATTTAAAATTTCAGTAGCTTCTTTCTTTCCTAAGTCAAATGCCATCTGGTGAAACCCAACACCAGTGATTTTGCTCTGTTGACAAACTGCAAAATATTATGCTCACACCATGGCTCTCTTTGTTTTAATGACCATCAATTTTACACATTTTGAAAACTAGAAACAATATTTTGATTAATTTTATGCTGACAAATTTTAAAGTGCTCTCAAATCTGATAAGCTGGATCAATGAAACATGTTTGAACCACTGTGTATTATTTTTTTCTAACACTGAACAGTTTTGTTCCAGATCTGGCTGGGAGCCTTTGCCTGGGGTAGTCTGTAGACTTGCAGAAGCTCACAGATGTCTTTGGACGCGCAGAAGCAGGAGGCAGCTCCTTGAAGCCACACGTGTAAATGTGCAAATTAAAACCTATCAAATAACATGGGCATTATAAAATTTGGCCAGTGTTAAAACCGGTACAGCTTTACTGATTTACTGACAATGAAAATATATAGCGTTTTTTTTTTCCTGTCAGAGCATTTATCAACACTTGGCAACGCTGCAGTAACTTGACATGTAAGATGATCAAAATGGATTATGTAATCTTTCCCATTCATTTCTATTGATTTTAGTTATGATAAAATTCATCAGCATGCCTAGAAACATGGAGGCTGAAAGGTTCTAGTTGACACAAGAAAAAAAAAAAATAGAATTCAACTGAGTTGTAATAGGATGAATGTAATTTTAGAATAGAGTTGCACAAATACAGAAATCATGCCCTTAAGGCTGAAGCAACAAATTAATACAAATAATTCTGGTTGCCTCATAACATTACATCTGTCTATGCAGATATTTCACCCTAGAGATAATGCTACAAAAGTCTAAGGTAATAGAATTAATGTGTGTCATTTAAAAAAAAAAAAACTAGCTTCTGAAAATATTTTCAAACTTTTAAAAACTTATCAGTAATTAAAGTTATTTGTCTGACAGAAAGTGACAAGAAAATGCCAGCCAATGCACCATTTTAATCAGTTTTATTGATTCATGCTTTCCTTCTTATTCAGTTAAAAACAAGGCACATTAAATATATCCTCTTACTGCTCTATAAATGCATGCAGCTCATTCTGTATATCAAAAGTAATAAATAATGGTGATAAAATACCAAGACAGTTATAAAAATGACAACCCAGCCTCAAATATAGTATTTAACAGTCCAATCTAGAACAATAACCCAACACAATACATAAAGGTGCCACAATATGAAAACATGCAGTGAGAATGTCCACTCCAGTACTGTGTTGATTCCTGATATTCTTTGAAAACTTTTTTAAGGGCTTTTTTTTTTTTCCTCTCTAGAAAAGGTTGATATAATGCAAAACAGTGCAAGTTACAGCATCATGGACTTCAATATGGGGTTACATTCATATGCAAAAGAGTCTTGACAGATGCATAAAAAGGGAACAAAAAATCAATGATGACCCCATATTTCATAAAATTACAATGAAACTTTTGTTGTACAAGAGAGGAAGCTGCATATTTTAAAACAGATAAAAATCAAGCCAGAAACTGAGGCAGAACAAGATGCATGCACTTACTAGCAGAAATCTTAGTTACACTCAGTATAAACTAACTGAAAGCAAGGATATTGCAGCATGACAGATACGAGGCAGACAATCTTGGCTCAGTTAAACAAACGAACAGAAATCCAGCATTATCACTATTATGACAACTGAAGTAGAGGCTAGTTAAAGGAATATCCAACTTGCCACACAGTTGGGGTTCCTTCACCTGAATCCCCTGAAAGGCTCTTGAAATAAAACATTTGATTACAGAAAGGTGAACCCTGCACACCCAGCCCAACATCTCAACAAGTCAACTAGTATTAGATTTACATGAAAAGAAGATAAAAACGTTGTTTTGTATTCAGAACAGGTTTTGAAGGTGCTTATTCCCTTGTGTCTTTTCACCTTTTTTGAAGTCAGGTTTAAAAAATTTTAAAGCTGTACAGATTTAATTAAATTTATACAAAATGCTGGGGTGCTTTATTCCCATAATGGCTTGAAACCAGTTCATGCAAAACGAATCTCTGGGATTGGTGAAGGAGCTTGCTTTAGAATTAGAAGATTTTAAGCAAAAGCAGATATGCTCAAATGAAGAAAAGTGCAGTCTTCTTTGTCCTTAAAGGAACTTCCCTCATAGCAAAACATTCACAAGCAAGACCTGCTTTGCAAGCACATATCTGCCTAAGTAAGTCACATTCTAAGCCCAATCCCTACTGTAAGACAATCGGGGAGGATACAAGCCACGGTTATCTTGATCTAACTAGAAAAGAGAGAAAGAGAGAGAAAGTACACATGTACAACACTGTGGTACATCATCTGGGATGTTTTGACGGACAGCATTTCCACCTATTTAGTGTCACTAGGTTATACTCAGTGAAATTTATTTTCTTGATAGAAAAACTCTAAGTTGCAAAGCCACATGTATCCATTAATTTAGAAAGTCAGTATAAAAAAGAAATCACACTTAAAAAATTCACAGTGACACCTGGGATCATCATTAGCTCTATTTTTAGGTTTTCTGAGTTGAGATGCTGCTTTTCCTGCAGGTCTTATTTGTTTCAGACATGCTGTGTGGGAGCTTGGGTAAGTGAACCTCCAAGTTTATGATAGACAGGCTCATAGCCCACATGAATGAGGCATAAAGATATCAATAAAGTTGACATAAATACAAAGGATAGCACAAAAGTGTTTTATGTGCCAATTTATAAATCTACACAGTTCAATCTGACCAAAAAATAAGTGTGAAATAAGGGTTGCCCTTCCTATTTCAAACAAAACCTGATCTTTCAAAATAGTAGTAGTTAGCTTCAAAAGAAGAAGGACAATAAATATTAAGATGACTCCCTAAAAATGCCAACAAAATAGAGCAAAATCATCCAAAGCTGGCATTTTTCATTTGACACATTATTGTTAAATTTGATGCACACTGGTGTAGTGTATATGTACTTGGGTATCTTTATTTTTTTGTTATTGTTTTATGGTTTAAAAATGAGAATTTTTCCCCCATTAAGTACAGAAAGTGAAAGGCTTTCAAGCAAACAGACTAGTCTTAGATATTAAACAGTTGTGCCTTACCTAATAGGTAGTTATAATTAAAGTTAACTAAAATCTATTCACTCTTATCCTATTATCTGTTTGCAAGTACTACCCCAAAAGAACTGGTTTGACAATACCTTCTGCTACAAGATATAGGACTTGAAAGTTCTATCATCATATTATTACTCCTGTAAAGACTGGAAAGATTTGGTCTCATCCTATTATATCCAACTTACCACTTAAATGCTAGTTTTAAAGTAAGAAAAGCAAGGATATTTCTGGCAACTCTCACAGTTAAAGAAAACCAGCAGTGAGTGGGGGGAAAAAACTGAACTGCTGAGATGAAACTATCACTGTAGCTCCAGCAAATGTCAGTGCTGTCCCTATCTTACACCTGCGATTCTGGAAGCCTTCAGACTTTCTCTTTCAGACTTGTAACCAGATCGAAACCAGACCTCAACTATTTTTTTTTTCCTTCCCTCTCCTGCTTAGCCAGCCATGCTCCAAACACAGCACTGGGCAGCATGGCTTAGAAGATGGAGGTTGACAAGCTGGAGGAAGAAAGAGCCAAGAAGTCTCCAGATCCCTATCATGGCAACAGGTGTTTCTTATTCTTTAAGAACTAATGCAAGCTTAAGAGCTGAGAGAGCATTACAAAGTTGTCTCTCCAGCTTCTTTCTCCAATTTCTGCCAAAGGATTCTGCCTCCAGAAATATTTAAAATATATGAATAAATAGAAAAGGAGAGTGTCAAGTCTAACAGGTCACAGGATGAATGCAAAACATTAAATTAATGTGCACTGAAGATGAGAAAATACACTTTTTAGAAACTAGATCAACTGGAAAATTGGCAAATTCAAATAAAGTATTGGCAAATAAGGCTGGTAAATACACCAATATCTTGGAAGTTTTGGAATGTTTTCCAGTGTTTAAAAAAAAAAAAAAAAGGCAGCTACCACAGCCACTATTTAGAGTGGTTTAAGTCATCTCTGGCTGTCACATGGTGTTGCTGTCCCTACGTTGCCTGGCATGGATTTACTGGTCAGACTCACAATCCTCCACAACTACGGTCCACAGGAATTGGAACTCTTCGGTCAAGGTTCTCTTCAGCAGTTTTCATCAGGATAGCAAGCCGGCTTCCAGACACCCTTCCTTTCTGAACAGCACTCATCAGCTTCAAGAGAAAAGAAGCAATACATGTAGCAGGCAAGCGAGCATATAGATACCCTTCTTCTTGGCCACTTAAGGGTGGCCATTGTGCCCGGTACAGGGAATTAAGTGCTCCATCTGAAGCCATAGTGTGTACTTGTTTTCTGAGCATTTCCAAATGAAAAGGGACAGGAATTTCACCACTGCTGAAAAAGACACCCACCCAGCACATCAGCCTTTCTTCAGAACATGTGTATGCGCAGTGTGTATGGTGTATGTGCATGTGTGTGCTGAAGCATGCATTCCGTGTGCATGGCCGGAGGAGAATGTCACATGTCCTCCTCTATCATTCATCTGTGTATTTCCTAGAGGTCTCTCTCTCTCTCTTTCTTTCTCTCTCTCTGAACTAAGAGATGCAGTTTTCGTAAGATCCAGCAGTTCTCTGGTCTCCTGCCCCTGCGAGGCTGAGGTTACAGGCATGCATGGCCACATCCAGCTATTTAAGTAGGTGCTGAGGAATCAAACTCAAACAGTCTTGCACCCTCTCTGGCCTTCATGCTTGCATAGCAAGCACTCTTAGCTGCTAAGCTATCTCCCCAGCCCCATATTTTGCCTTTTAATATGTATAGTTCACTTAAAAAAAAAGAAAAGAAAAAGAACCTTCAAATATTAGAGTTTTGGGTCTTTTTTTTTTTTCTTTTTCTTTTTCTTTTTGAGGTGTGGTCTCACTTGAGCCCAGGCTACCTGGAATTCACTATGTAGTCTCAAGTTGGCCTCGAACTCACAGTGATCCTTCTACCTCTGCCTCCCGAGTACTAGGATTAAAGGTGTGAGCCACCATGCCCAGCTTAGATTTTTAATTCAATAAAATCCTAAAAGGAAATCTCATGGATTGTATAAAGACAAAACAGGATCTACATTTAACTATCATTTTTCACTGTAACTGTGTAACAACATTGAGTTCCCTAAATCCAAATTCTTTAAAGACGTCAGTTCTTGGAAATATACCCAGGGATCTGCCCTAAGAATTAAAAATACTCCACTACCCCAACTTTAGCTAATTCATTTTTATCCAGTGGATAAAATCAGAATTAGTCCTGAAATGACACGCTGTCAGTGGGCAAAGGCCTTTCAACTAGAAAGCACCTTGTAATTACGTGTGAGGATTTCCCGTCCTTTTCACATTGATGTGGTATCATTAACTATTTGCCTTTGCTTGATCTCATTTCCTCCAAAGTTTTATTTAGTCACTTAAAAAGAACAGAGTTACCCATTCACCAGAAAAAAATATGTATGAATATTCTTTAAATATCTTTGGGGATATAGCTTGTAGAGATACATTTCTCAAAAGCAAAAGCAAAACAAAACAAAACAAAAAAACAGCTCTGCATATAAGTCTGAGGCATCTGCCAAGGGGCTGGATTAGAATTCTGTGACCTTATTAAAAGCTGTTTCACAGTGATTGCTTATTAGAGATGGACTCCTACATGCAGAAGTGTCAGTACAGTCAATCCTTAGAAATAAAGTCATGCAACCAGACTGTATGTAGAGAGATCACCCAAAGCAACAACTGAAAACACATGTCTATATTCATAAAAGTTCTAACGAGAGAAGCTTAGTATTCGGAAAAGGAAATCATCTTCTCAAGCAAATTTGGAAATGTGCTTTACAACTGAGAAATAGTGTATCTAAGGAATGCTGACTGAATCTAAAGACAGTCTACTGTTATTGTCTTTTTGACTAATTCTAGGAAGAGCCTGCAAGTTTACCAGAGGTAAACAAACTGCCAGAGCTGAAGTTTTCTTTCAGCCATAAACAGCAAATCATGAACCAATCTAAATATTTTCTTTAAACCATATTACAAGAAAAAATAATATTGGGGTATGAATATATTATAGGGGAGTAATGTCACCATTTTTTAACTTGCACCTTATGTGGTATACTTACCCCAAGCATCAATAGTCTCTTTATCTTAAAAAAGAGACATAAAATACTCAATTATTTTAAAATATCTACAAGAAAACTTGAAGGTATGTTAAATTATTTTCTATGTGTTTAATTCTATTACATTCATGAAAATTACTCAAACCCCAAGCCACAGGTCATATTCATAAAATTAGATTTTTATTGCTTCTAAAATCCTAGGTTTTTAAAGCCTAAATGCTATTGTTTATCTATAATGCACAGGAAATCAAACACAGGTATTTCTTTAAGAAAAGTTTTCTAAAATTTTGAGAAAATAAAATGCTCTCCACAAAACCTACACAAAAGGATGTATTAACCAGTTGCCTATTCCCCAGGAATACATTCTAGACCAATTTAAAACTTGCATTTAGTTAAGCAATACAGTAAAGAACTAAACATTCTTTTTTGTAATGCTAGACACAACCTGTGAAAATTTTCTGCATTTAGATTCAACAATGCTCTTATCTGAAGCTCATCTCTAGAGAGACAATTACCATTTCCTTTGCCTTGATCTTGTTTGTTTAACTTGACACAGTGAAGAAAGGGCTGACATTGACCAAAATCCCCAGCATTAATTTATTTCATGTTCAGCATTCATCATTGCCATGGAGCAAGCAAGACCTGGCGTTCATTTGAAACACCTGCCCAGGAGCCAGGACGGACGAACCTGGCTGCATTCTTCAAATGATCAGAGTCCTATGGACAGCTACACATAATGTATGGGTTTATTGAATTTCTTTCTTTCACTGACTTTTAAGGGATGATGCAGAGCATCTAGTTTGAGGTTAAAGTAACAAAATTTATTTTCTTTGTGGTGATAGAAATGAAGTAATTGAAACTTCAGTAAGTTGAAACATGGAAATGGAAATGTCTAAATTATATGGTCTTGACCCCAGGGTAGACATTCCTCCCTTTTGCCTGTCTGGTAATGTAAAATGTAAAAATCAAATAATTATTTTTGTAGGTGAGCATGATTCTTAAATAAATAGAAGTACAGTTTTTAACTTTTTCCATAAAAAATTACTCCCCACGAGAAATATTATGTTCTTCTCTTCATGTAGGTAATAGTCCAGCATTCTTCTTTCAAATGCATGCTTCCTATTCAATCTGTTGAGCCATAATCACATTGGATTTAATTAAACTGCATACTATAACAGAACATCTCATAAAAAGAAAGAAAATGCAGTGTACCGCGTAGAGCTGCTAGCTCAAGCTTGGTTTTTCAGAATGAAGTGGCCAATGTGTAGATTCCTATTCTTAGGATAATGACAACCAAGAGAGAAATAAAAACATAAGTATTTCACAACTACTCACCTGCAAAAATTCATTTAGTTCAACCTGTCCATTTTTGTTCAAATCTACTTCATTCAGAATTTCATGCAGTGTATTTTCATCCATTTGCACATTGATACTCTAGAAAGAAAAACACAGAATGAGATTTAATTAAAAATGGTGCCTATCCTTTTCCCAATCTCACCAAGCTGTCAAAAATATAAAAAGCTCTACTTTTAGACAATATTAGATGAGAAGACATCATCCAATTTTTTTTATTTGGTTTTTATTTTTGAGGTGGCATCTCACTCTAGCTCAGGCTGACTTGGAATTCACTATGTAGTCTCAGGGTAACCTGAAACTCATGGTGGCCCTCCTACCTCTGCCTCCTGAGTGCCAGAATTAAAGGCGTGCGCCACCACGCCCGGCCAATATTTTCTTTATATTCTTCCACTTTCAATAACTGATAATAAACCAAAAAATTGTGTATATTACCTCTAATACACGCTGAACATCAACAATGGTGATAAAACCTTTTTGGTCTGCATCAAACTTATGAAATCTCTTCTTGTACCTGGAATATAAGATTGAATAGTGAAAAAAATGTACTCACATAGAAGAAAGAAGAGAGAGAAATCTAGAACCCTATGAGAAGTACCTGTCAATGTCTGAAGGCAGCAGGCTAATTTCAGAGCGATCTGTTAACTGCTCAGATCGAGATTTATAGCCCATTTCATAATACAGAAATTTCTTGGCTGTTTCAAGTTCTTTCTAAAACAGAGATACAAACAAAGTTCAAGGATTTATAGAAATAATTAACTTTTTCTTTTAATCTTCAAAAAGGAAATTGATCCTCATCTACTGAACCAACATATATATTTCTTCTAGGTTTTTATGGGGGTACAATGAATTTGCTCTCATATGCTCAAGATACAGACATTTCCATTACTTTACAAGCCTCCTCATGACCATCTTCAGTTGATTGTACCCCCTGATCACTTAGGCCCAGGCATCCCCACTCTGCTTTGGGTCATCACTTTCCCTTTACTGGAATTTCATATTAGAAATTTCATAAGCACATACTCTTCTGTGCTTGATTGTTTTCATGTAACCAATATTCTCTGACTGGCATAAAACTCGTTTAGAGTAGACTCCTGACTACTCCTCACCAATGTTTGCTCAGAAATTTAAGAGACAGAGAGAGAAAGGCATTAAATTCCTCTTCTCTACAATTCAATAATACATTGTGTGTCACCTTGAGAAATGATCTTGATCACGTCCTATAAGCATTCTTTTAATTTCTGAAGATATTTTGTTGCCCTTTGCATTATTTTTTCCCAACAGTCGGCAATTCCTAATAATGTGATGCTCACAATGGGTAATTATGCACAGAGACATTGCCTCTTACCCATAACTAATGGCTAACCCCACAATGCAAGACCCACATTCCCCAACGAGAAGAGTCCCTGCGGAGGGGGGAGGACAGGGAGGAGGCTAACAATGGAATCAGCATGACTGTATACACACTATGTACATAACTAATAAATTTAAAAAAATGTGTTGCTCGTACAGTCCATATTACTTGTGATAATCATCTTTTCACTTCCATCTGTTGTAAATTTGACATTTAATCCTTTAATTTTTTTTTTCTTGCTCTCACTTTTCCTTCTTGTTGCAATCAACCTGGAAACTATTTCTCTTTGTGAGACTCTCATTCTAGTTAAAGTATCTTTTCTTTAAAGTCCCTCAATGATAAAAACATATACCTCTTGCTTGAAAGTTGTAAAATCAAACCCTTCAGGGCAGCATTTCCAAAAGCAAGTCCTGAGGGATGCTGACCCCCTTCCTGCTCAGACCTTCCAAATGTGAGATTGGTTTGAGACACAAAATGTTCTCTTGGAAACCAATAATACAAATAGGCATTTCACAGGTTCCAAATTATCTGATTTAGAGAAATTAGTTTTCTTAATTTAACAGAAAATTTTCCGAAATCTTTAACCATGTAGTCATGTCTTAACATATACTCTTTCAAACTCTGTGGCACACAACTTGTGTATGTCAGTCTTTCTAAATATCCTTCCTTCTAAATCTTCTGTCAGTCCCCAACAATATCAGGCAACACTAGCAAGCCTAATCAGTTCCTTCACTTTAGCTGACTTTCAGTCATAATTAAGAGTCCCTCTAAATATGTCTGTGTTTCTATATGTAGATAGACATGCCTTTCTGACATGTGTATATGTTATATCTGCTCAGTTAGAGTCCACGATCCTTGACACTATGAGCTATTTATTATTCTCCTAAAATATTTGGTCCAATGCTCAGTATACAAGTCACTCATTAAGTATTGACCAGTAGAAAGAACCACAATTCATCTACAGAGAGTTATTTATCACCCTGCTCCACTCTCACTTTTGCAGGTTAAATAATCCCAATGCTTTTAACCTTTTCTGTGAAATCTAACTTTCTAACCTTTTAATTCTTCCCCCCCCCCCCTTCTCCTTTGTGCTCTCTAGACAGTCCACGGTTCTCATTAATACTCGTATGTCTAAAATACTGAATAATAACTTTAAGTGTTTTACTTTTGTTACTTTTATAAGGATGATAAAATAGTATTTCTAGCCACATAAATCAACACATAAAAATTAGAAATAAACATGAAAAAGACCAAATATAACTGTCATATAGAAATTTCTTCCTGTTTACTACTTTTTACCTTCTGAATTTGAAGCATAAAATATGTTCCTACATATTTATATCATACTGCCCATGCTCTTTGTAAGAACATGTTATCCACAATCCTTACAATCAGGGAATATGATTGGCAGGGACATAGGAGTAAGCTTTCTTGCTTTATCTGATCAAACTGAAATTCAAACCCTGAAGGTCCATAGGCCAGTAGCATAGCTAACACAGAAGCAATGAGGCTGAGTGGAGATCAGAAGACCAGCTTTCCACCCCAGTTCCACAATGTTCTGCTTACATATAAACTGCCAGGACTTACTTTGTGGGACTGTTTCCTCAACTATAAAGCGCAGGGAAAGGTTATCCCTCACAGCTGGGGGTGGCGTTGCATGCTTCTAATAGCAGACTTGAAGGCTGAGACCGAAATAACAGGAGTTCCAGGCCCACCTGGGCTACACAGGCTCTGTCATATAATATAACTCTCAAAAGACTGGGGGAAAAAAAAAAAAAAAAAAAAAAGGACTGCCCTTCACAGAGCTAGGATAGGCATAGCAAGGTTCTCCACTTGACCAGTAATTTCTGCCATCAATTCACTGCTGTGTACTGCATTAAAGTGACTACAAAAGCATACACCCTTTAATCACAGCACTCGGGAGGCAGAGGTAGGAGGACAGCTGTGAGTTCAAGGCCACCCTGAGATTACATAGTGAATTCCAGGTCAGCCTGAGCTAGAGTGAGACCCTACCTTGAAAAAAAAAAAGGAAGAAGAAAAAACAGCATACACAGGGACATGGTGCCTCCTGAAGATGCTGATAGTCTGAAGTCAAGCCTCTAAACTCACCTTTCCTGGATGACTAGTAGGGAATTATATCATTAGGTACCTACACCATAATAAGAACACTTTAAGGACAGCCCACATGCCCAACTCCTCCCTTCACTCTCAGTCCAGGATGCAGACACTCAATGATGTCCATTCAGTCTATGGGAGAAAGGAGACTTGTCTCTGAACTTTGACAAGTGGGTCTTTATTAAATTTCAGATATCCTGGTGCTTTGGCCTTGGACTTCTCAGTGTTTGGAACTGAGAGAAATGAGGCATACAGTCTACAGTATTTCTGGTGGCGCAGCCTGAACAGACAAAGTTACCTTCTGGTCTCCCTCTTAATCTTCTCACACCTCCTTTAACATTTCCAGCTATTCCATTCTCTTTCTTTAGTATTCTCCTTTATCTCTGCAATTTCTAAACTTGGAGGGCTCCACAGTCCAATCTCAGGGCCACATTCCTAATCTAACGACACTAACTTCCTCCATGGCTGACAGATTAAAAGAAAGTGAAACATTCACCTACAACCCCAGCCTAGATTGACATATTCAGTGACCTGGATTATGTTCTCATAGGATCCTTAATTTTTTTTTTTCTTTGTGTGTGTGTGTATGTGTGCCTTTGTGTGGCCTCACTCTAGTCCAGGCTGGTCTGGAGCTCCATCTGTAGGCTCAGACTGGCCATGAACTCATGGTGATCCTCCTACCTTAGCTTTTTAAGTGCTGGAACTAGAAGGTATGTGTCACCATGCTGATGGATCCCCCAAGTTCTTAAGGTGAGAACACTGGTTTAACTGGAGGGAAACCACCATATTGATTTTTATGAGAGATATCTAAGTATAAGTCAGGGTGATAGAAATAGATGTGTTTAAGTTTGAATTCAATCATGATTTGAAGATAAATATGGTAAGATTTACTGATGGATTTAGATAGTGATATTAACATGTGAGCAACTGAAAGGGAAAGAGCTACTTATGATATGGAGAAGACCGTAAGAGCAATACTTGGAAGAGGTTTGAAGTGGTTCAGAAGTGGCCTTTCAGTCGGGTGTGGTGGTGCACGCCTTTAATCCCAGCACTCAGGAGGCAGAGGTAGGAGGATTGCTGTGAGTTTGAGGCCACCCTGAGACTCCATAGTGAATTCCAGGTCAGCCTGGGGTAGAGTGAGGCCCTACCTCGAAAAACCAAAAAAAAAAAAAAGCCTTCCAGACTGTGAGAAAGCCATTCTGTGAAGCATGCTGGTTTATACCTATAATCTCAGTATTTGGAAGGCAGAGAATGATAGAGACATCAAGGTCAGACTCTGTCTCAAAATAAATAAACAAACAAACAAGTAGTAGTTCAAAGAGCAGAGTAGAATAACCGTGCCAAATGTTGTAACCTAGTCAAATAAAATTAGGACCGGGAGTTGATAATGATCAAAGTGATGTCCCAGATGAGTGTGGGCATGGTTAATACCACAAGGTGATGACAATAAAGCCCAAGTGGATCATATGGATGAAGCATAGAGGAAAGGACAGAACCCAGTGGATGGAGAAAGAACTTCCTGCATATATGAAAATGCTGAATGTCCCTCTTGTCAGGTCAGGACAAAATGGAGTTACAGCAGGAGGGCAACAGAGATAAGGAAGTGGGTCATCCACATTCCTCATGAAATTGCCCAGCCATTAACAATGCCCCAGGTCTAGATTTACTGCCCCCCTTAATCTCTCACAGGGTCACTTCTGGTCTCACCCTATGGCTAATGTAAAGAACAGAGATTTATTGCCCCAACAAAGAAATTCCTTCCCCTACTCACCTTCCCCCAACTGAAGACCCTTTAATGCCCACTATTTGTAAGCCCAAGATGACTGCTCTGCTCTTGAAAGTCAGACCTGGCAGCTCTTGTCTGCCGCCCCCCCTCCCCCCCCCCCCCGCCCGCCCCGGCCAATAAAAACTTTCATCTTTGCCTCAGAGTGCTTTCCGTGGTCTTGGTCACTCCTGAACCTTACTTACACCTCTGAGTATCACAATAATTTGGGATAGTCAAAAGGCATAAAGATCTTCTACTTATTAGAACAAACCAGGCATGTGTGTGTGTTAACATGATGCATGTTTGCATCACTGACTTTATTTAATTTGGACACAGATATAAAATATAAGTGATATGAATGGTAAGCACTTGGTGCTCAGGCAGCAAAGCCACTCTTTATAGCACAGGGTCACAGAAACTGAAAGTCCACCAATATGTTCTAAGAGCATTTCAAGTGAAACCTAGAAAAGGCTGTACACACCATCTTTTATCTTTCTTTTTCAGGAATCCTGACCATGAACGTAAGAGCATTCTCAATATTTTCCAAGAACAACAAAAGTTTGGTATAAGAATAGCATTACATTTTCATAAGACCAAGCAATATTAGATAAATATACATAGAAGAAATTAGAAAAACAAGTAAGATTATTACCAAAAATTATGCTAGCCTATATAAACCAATAAGAGTGTTCCCTGTTTCTAAAACAAACTGCAGTGGTGAAGACTTCTGTATCATACCTGTTTCCTAGAATCACTCCAGTTCAGTTCTCTGCCCATTAGCTCAACAATCCTAGGAAGGGCTTCCTCTGCAGCCTGAACATTGAGAAAAGCCAGGCGTGTGCGACGTGAAATCATATCCACTGCAGTGCAAGCATACTCCTTAATCCCATATTTCACCTGGATTCAAACACAATTATTTAAAGTTTCACATAAAAATCATAACAAAAAATCATGTTCTGAAAAGATGGTATTTTTATTGACCCTCTGGTTCTCTAGCAGTCATAGCACAAAGAACACCAATGGGAATTGCTACCTGTCGACCAAAGGATGTTTGGAAAATGGGGTAAGTTGGACAAGAGTTAGTGCCTCCTTGCTGAATAGAGCCAGACATAAACATGCTTCTCATCACTTGTAATTACACACCCATAGTAATCACTTAGATCTCCTTGCTGGCCATGTTAATTTACATAGCTGAATAAGGAGACAAAAGTTTGGTTTCACCAGGGGCGTGGTGGCGCATGCCTTTAATCCCAGCACTTGGGAGGCAGAGGTAGGAGATCTCCATGAGTTCAAGGCTACCCTGAGACTCCATAGTGAATTCCAGGTCAGCCTGGGCTATAGTGATACCCTACCTCAAAAAAAAAAAAAAAAAAAAAAGTTTGGTTTCATCTCTGCAGACTGTAAAGTTTTCCATCTTGGAGGATAGGAACCTTGAATTCAATCAACAAATGCATGCCTACTGGACACTGATTTTTTTTTTTTCCAATTTGATGGTGGATGGTGGTGGTGGGAGTGCTGGGTGGTGCTGGTGTTTTAAGCAAAGTGAATTACAAATAAATATAAAGCAGGTTCTCTGCTTTTGTATTAACTTGAAAATATGATGTGAAATCTTTGAGAAATTTGTCAAAGCAGGACACTATGACATCAGGCAAGATAGCAGTGGCATTAGATTGTGCTAAAAATTTACAAAAGGGACAAATGACTGAATTCAGAGACTTGGAAAAACAGAAATCCATTCCTTTATACTATGACCACTATCAATGTTATTTGAGAACTAAAATTCTAAACTGTGCATGTCTTTAATCCTAGCACTTGGGAGGCAGAGGTAGGAAGATCCCTGTGAGTCCAAGGGCACCCTGGGACTATACAGTGAAGTCTAGGACAGGTTGGGCTACAGTGAGACCCTACCTTGAAAAACCAAAAAAAGAGAGAGAGAGAATGAAATAAAATTCTATAAATGGCCGGGTGTGGTGGCGCACGCCTTTAATCCTAGCACTCAGGAGGCAGAGGTAGGAGGATCGCTGAGAGTTTGAGGCCACCCTGACACTACACAGTGAATTCCAGGTCAGCCTGGGCTAGAGTGAGACTCTACCTCGAGAAGCCAAAAAAAAAAAAAAAAATCTATAAATGAAAGAGACTCTACCCTGGGCAGTCAAAAACCTTACTCTACTTTTAGCTGATGCATGTGCATTAAAACTGAGTCACACAAAATTGTTAAAGATAGATAAGGAATGGAGAATGGTATAACATGGCAGAAAAGAAGTTCCTCGGTGACCATTCACATACCTCTGCTTCAATATATGGAAATTCTGACACCAAACGCACTCCAACAATAGGCCATCGTTTTCCAGTCACACTTGCCATTTTGGCCACCTCAAAAGCCTTGTCACCGTAAGTGGTGGAAAGGTGCTGTGCCACCTACAGAAACATAACTGCATTAGGCAATCACTTTGCGTATCATTCCTTTTAGATGCAAACAACAAGAAAGTACATGCTTATCCTGTCAGCTTTCTTACAGCCTGTAACTAATAGTTCTCAGAGAGAATTAGCTTCTGATTCTGTGGGAGGAAACCACTAGGGCTCGGAGTGCTTAGGCCAGCACTAACCCGGCTGCTCATGCATCACTGTATCAATGACGGATGGAGCTTCAGCCAAATTTCCCTCCCAGTATCACTGCTGAACAACAGCTTTCCTGATGCTCAGGATGGAATTTTGGAAACTCTGAACAAGCCAAATAAACAATAGATTCCAAAATAGAAACTCAAATGTGCATTGCTTTTTAGGCAGCTGTAGTAAAGTCGCATCACCTTTTTTTCTTAGTTTGTTTTGTGATACACAAGTGAATTGTACCCAGCAGAAGGAAGCACTAAGCCATGGTTGCAGACATGTTACTAGCAAGAATGAGAAGTTAAGTGAAGTGTGAGGCAGTGTAGCAACACACTCACCTCACTCTCAAGCCCATAATCCTGTACAAGCCTGATGTAGAGTGTGGGGCTCCAATCTTTGCCTCCTTGAAGGAAGAGCCCAACTGTCCTACTTGGTCCTGCTTTCAAGTTGTGAATCTTCACAGCCGCATTCACAGTATCTTCTGCCATAGATCGGTAAGTTGTCCACTTTCCACCTACAAAGGAGCTGATATATTAATTGACAGTCCTTATTTTTCTTATACTTAACTATTTATCAACTTACTAATAACAACAGGTATGTGTTATGTGTAAGAAATATGGCAAAGTGATGTGTAAGACTCTCCTCTGAATCATAAAAGAAAACACCTATTTATTGGAATTGAGGGATTCTCATAGAACAATCCAGTAGTTTCTATCCAACGTGTATCCAAATAAGAAGTACGCGAGTCTTACCAGCTATTGTAATAAGGCCACTCTCACTGATATC
Source organism: Dipus sagitta (assembly GCA_036346955.1). Classification (NCBI taxonomy): domain Eukaryota; kingdom Metazoa; phylum Chordata; class Mammalia; order Rodentia; family Dipodidae; genus Dipus; species Dipus sagitta. Next base: position 82,748,705 of record CM070774.1, read on the forward strand.
AACAACATGATTCCGGGAGATGGACTGGGTGTCTGCGGATTTGGGATCTGTAACAAGGGGGCGGATGCCACTCCATGCTGCCAAGACGTCTCCTCTTCTCACTGGATGGGTCAATGCCAAGGGTTATGCGTATTACTAAAAATATTCCAACAAAAGTATGAAATAATTAATACACATGAAAGCAGTCAGCAAGAGGAGTAAAGGAGATGGAAGAAAAACTCGTTAAAAAACTAAGAGAGAGGCCAGATGCAAGAAACACTCAAAAAAAATTATTTAATTTGGCAGAAGCAACGGAAATCCCTGGCAATGACAGAGAAAAAAATAGTAGGGAAAAATGGAGAAGTTAAAAGAACAAGAAAAAGTACAAACATGGGCTGGGGAGATGGCTTGGTGGTAATGGGCACTTGCTTACCAAGCCTGATAGCCAGGGTCCAATTACCCAGTACCCAAAGCCAGATGCACAAAATGGCATTTGCACCTGGAGGTCGTTTGCAGTGGCAAGCAGCTCTGATGCACTCTCTGTCTCTCTCTCCTTACAAATAAGTACAAATAGCTGGGTGTAATGGCACATACCTTTAATCCCAGCACTCGAGAGGTAGAGGTAGGAGGTTCACCATGAATTCAAAGCCACCCTGAAACTACATAGTGAACTCCAGGTCAGCCTGAACTAGAGTGAGTCACTATCTTGAAAAACAAATTTAATAGCTGGGCGTGGTAGCGCATGCCTTTAATCCCAGCACTCTGGAGGCAGAGGTAGGAGGATTGCTGTGAGTTCGAGGCCACCCTGAGACTCCATAGTGAATTCCAGGTCATCCTGAGCTAGAGTGAGACCGTACCTCGAACCCCCCCCCAAAAAAAACAATTAATAAAAAAGTAAAAATAAACAAAAATAATGAAAAAGATTAATTAATGGTTAAATTTCCTTCGAGAGTAAATCTTGCTGTTTCTTTTCAGGGAAGTCAAAGAACCTTATTAAACTAGCCTATAACAGAATGCTTTCTCTCCTCACCAATTCTACTCACTCAGTGAGCAACTACAGCAGGCCCAGACCTGTGCAAAATATTTGACATATACGTCATTCCATTTAACCTCACAAAATATCATAGCACTGGGTATTGTCTTCTCACCACCCATGATGAAAAAAATGTGACTAACTTGGGCAAATAACATATGCCAGGCCAACACCCCTTTTATAGAGTAGACCAGCATCAAGCTAACTTCATCTGGTTTTAAAGCTTGCATGCTTACTCATTAAGCCACTAACAATTTTCATATTCTGCTCCTTTCCTTCTCTCACCCCTTACCTTTAGAGCTGACACAGAAACAAGACTATTGGCTCTTATCAATAGCTATATAATACTTATGCTCCAGGGTAATAAATTCTATCCATACTCAGACTGTCATGAAATTATCCTATCTCTGCCTCAAGACTCATTAAGTTGCTCATTAAGTCACAAAGTGACTTCTTTCTGAGTACTCAGCACTAAACAAAAGATCTCTATTATACCTTCTACAGTCAAGGAACATTACAGAATGAGGGAAGAGAAGAATTTAAGAGCCAAAGGGTGGAGAGGAATGCTTTCAAATGCTGCTCTCAGGGCATAAACTGGCTATTTAATTTATGATCTCAGAATGACTGCCAATACCTGTACTATATTGGGCTCATCAACATTTTGTCATGGATGATGGAAAAAGACAAAAAAATATATAAATAAATTGAAGAAGGACTAGTTGGAAAGAAGACGAGTTTCAGTAGAAAGGGTACTGAGGCAAAAGAAAGTAATGAGAAGGGATTCTGAACAAAATACATGATGCGCAAGTATGAGAATTGTCAGTAAAAAGGCAAAAAAAATTAATAAGTTAAAAATTAAATCAAGAAAACAAGAAAATTAATGGTAAAGTGGTTTAAATCAGAAGTCCCCCATAAACTCATGTGTTCTGAATGCTTGGTCTACAGCTGATGACAATTTGGGGGATGGAGCCTTGGTGGAAGAGGTATGTTGTTGGGGTGGGCTTTGGGGTGTTATAGCCAGCTCCATCTTGCTAGAGCTTGGCTCACTGTCCTGCTGCTGTTTTCCACCTGCTGTGGCACAGGTGATGTCCAGCCTCTGCTCATGCCATGCTTTCCCCTGCCATCCATGAAGCTTTCCTTCCAGACTATAACCCAAAATAAAACCTTTCTTCCATTGTAAATAGCTACTTATGGCTGGATGTTAAATATTTTACTTATTTATTTCTGAGAGAGAGAAAGAATGGGCGTGCGAGGGCGTCTAGCCACTGCAAATGAACTCAAGACACATGTACCACCTTGTGCATCTGCCTTACGCGGGTGCTGGAGAATCAAGCCTGGGTCCTTAGGCTTCACAGACAAGTGCCTTAACTACTGAGCTATCTCTCCATCCCTGGATGGATGTTTTGTTTCAGCAATGAAAGGTAATTATAACAGATGATATAAATAATAAATAAGTTGGGGGCTGGGGAAATGGCTTAGCGGTTAAGGTGTTTGCCTGCAAAGCCTAAGAACCCCGGTTCAATTCCCAGGACCCATATAAGCTAGATGCACAAGAGGGCGCATAGGTCTGGAGTTCATTTGTAGTGTCTAGAGGCCCTGGCATGCCCATTCTTTCTTTCTCTCTATCTGACTCTCTCTCTCTCTCTCTCTCTCTAATCAATAAAATATTTTTTAAAAATTAAAAATAAATAAATATATTTAAGCTAGGCATGGTGGTGCACGCCTTTAATCCCAGCACTTGGGAGGCAGAGGTAGGAGGATCATTGTGAGTTTGAGGCTAGCCTGAGACTACATAGTGAGTTCCAGGTCAGCCTGGGCTACATGAGACCCTACCTTGAAAAACCCAGAAATAAAATAAATGAACAAATTTTTCCTATCTCTGGAAAAATTCAATTATCTATCAGCGTTATGAACAAAGGTAGTTTATTTTAAAACTAGAGAGTTGCTGAATAGCATTTGTGACTGACCTGAAATGCCTTGGGGCACAGATGTGGTTCTGCTCTACCATCAGGACAAGGACAACACTCAAGGACAAGGTTCTTAGAATCTACTTTTCTTTGCTTTGGTTAGCTTAAGGGACAGCTTAGATCTAGGTCCCTCTACAGGTGGGAGACAACCTTGTGTTCCTATAGGCACTACAGACCAAGTGTTCACCTGGTCACTGCCACTGCACTTACTGTGGTAAAAATCAATCAATCTCTAGATAAAAGATCTAAGTGCAAGTTTTCTTCATCCATGTCTTAAGAGTCATGTGAGCCTTTCCTCTCCATTATACTCCTAACCCATTCTCCCTAGTAATAAAAAGCAACTGTAAATACTTTTGAAACCTTTAATACAACAGGAAAACTAGACCTTAATATGCAAAAATAAGAAGCTGATCCCTTACCTATACCTTGTGCAAAAATCAACTCACAGCGCTAGAAGACCCAAGCAGAAGAGTTAAAACCACAAAATTCTTATAAGAAAACATTAGAGAAAGTTTCATGATGCTGCATTGGGCAGTGTCTGCAATATGACATTAAATGGACTAGCATAAAGTACATACAAAATAAAAACCAGTTCTAATGGACTTCACCAAAATTTGAAGAAACATCCCACAGAATGTAAGAAGATATTTTCAGAACATACTACCTGATGAGAGGTCAATATTCACAATATATAAGGTACTTCTAAAACCCATCAACAAAAATTTCCAAATAATCTAAATGTTAATGCATCTTACCAAGTTATAGGGAGAAAAAAAAAAGCCTTAAAACAAGTTATATTAACCTCTTCTCTCTATCTTGCTCTCATATGAAATACAGACATGACTAGAGATAGTGGCACATGTAATTCTAGCACTGATGCAGAAAGATTACCCCAAATTCAAGGCCAGCCTAGGTTATACACTGAGTTTCAAGGCAGCTTGGACTATGTAAACACCATTAAAAAAAATAGCTTTCTGGTGAAGATTAATTCCACTAAAGTAAATCTACCATATAGTGTAGTTGCTTAAAAGCCGTCCTCTTAAATGACTAATATCTGAACGAAGGGGATCTTACATCCAACCTGAATCCAGCAATTACACTGAAACAAGAGAGGAAGGGACATAAACCACTGAGGAACCTGAGACTTCTGTCTTGTTCTTGTCACTTGGAGGACACATGGGATCTTATGCTGGGATTCCAATCCCAGATCTGCCCATGCGTGCCTTCTCTTCAGCAGTTATAATCCTGATGACTCCTGAAGCCTAAGGTTTAACTCCTGAGTTCAACGAGCCTCGTAAAACCTCACCACAAATATTACAAAGTCCTTCATGCTTTATAAAAAGCTGAACTAGGAAATTACTACTATTTTCCATTAGAGTTCACTTCAGCTTCTGAGTCAAAAATAAAACACCCAACCCACCTATAACGTCACTGTGGTCACCACACATGCCCTCCTCTGTCTGTGAGATTCCTTTGGCAACCACACTGATCAGGAATTTGGTTTCAACTCTTAGGGCTCTATGACTAGTTTTTAAAATATTTCATGGAAAATCGGACTTTCTGTAATAAATTAGAAGTTTATGCATATAATTGGTGGCAAATGCTTTACCTTTTCTATTCTAGTGGTCAGAAAAGCACACACACAAGGTTACAGTGTCTGTAACAACTGGATGGAACACATATTCACAGAGTTCACTCATAAAGGACATGAAGTTAAAAAAAAATTTGTGAATTGATGTCATTTTGATCCTTACTCCTTGATTGATCCTCAAATATGCCATGGCCAGGACAAAGGAGTTCAATGGGAAGACCTTTATATTCTGTCAAATCTTAGTCTTGGGCTGGAGAGATGGCTCAGGGGTCAAAGCGCTTGCATACAAAGCCTAAAGACCCAGGTTCAAATCCCCAGTACCCATGCAAAGCCAAATGCACAAAACGGTGCATGCATCTGGGTTCGTTTACAGTGGCTAGAAGCCCTGTCATGCCCTTTTCTCACTCTCTCACACTCTCTTTCCTTGGAAATATTTTTTTTTATATTTTATTTTTACTTATTTGACAGAGAAAGGGAGGGAGAGAATGGACATGCCGGGGCCCCCAGCCACTGCAAACAAACTCCAGACACATGCGTCCCCTTGTGCTTCTACCTAACATGGGTCCTGGGGAATCGAACCAGAGTCCTTTGACTTTTCAGGCAAATGCCTTAACTGCTAAGCCATCCCTCCAGCCTGGAAATAAATAAATTTTTAAAAATCTTAGCCTATAGTTCTTTAGGCCAAGAACTATAATAGATGGATGGATGCTTGGTTAGAATTTATTCAGAAAGATACATTTTGAGGATAATAAATTTTTATTTAAAATATAAATTATTCTTTAATATTTCATTGTTATTATATATATATATATATATATATATATATATATATATGCATATGTGTGTTTGATGTGTGTGGGAGGGACACACACATACCATGGCATGTGTATAGGTAAACATGTAAAATATTAATTCTAACCCTTCAAATCAAAAAACTGCAATTTTCCGGTTATGGTGGCACACACCTTTGATCCCAGCACTTGGGAGGCAGAGGTAGAAGGACTGCTGTGAGTTCGAGGCCACCCTGAGACTCCATAGTGAATTCCAGGTCAGCCTGGGCTAAAGTGAGACCCTACCTCGAAAAAACAAAAAACGAAACAAAACAAAACAAAAAAAAAACCCTCCAATTACCTGAAACTGACAGGTTTCTCTATCTATGGCCTATACCAGGTCCACTGTGAAACCCTAATGAGAATTTACTCAAGAAGGAAATTCAAAAGCAGTAGTCAGAACAAGAATCACTGCCATATCTTTTAACTTTGCCTGGAGTTGTTGCAGCCATGTTATAAGCATAAGCAAAACAATCTTAGGAGAAAAACAAAAAAAACAAAAAACAGACAAACAACTTGGAGTTAGTAGAGTGAAGAAAAATAATAGCCAAACACCTTAGTTATTGCAAAATCATGCACCTCTTCTTCAGCCTCCTTACCCTGGAATCCTTTTTCTATAAAATGATTTCCTTGCCTTGTTTAACACTATAACCCCTTTACCCAATTCAATGACTCCATGGAATCGAGCCTCTCCTTCTCTATAGTACATTTAAATATTTCTAGACTCCGATAATCAGGTCAGTCCTACAGATATTTGTCTGTGTTGCAAAGGAGTGATATCTGCACATTCCAATTCGATAGCTAACAGCAGCTACTAATCTCTTCAAATGTGATTTACCTGACTGAGGAAGTGAATTTCAAATTTCATCTAATTTAAATAGCTACGAGTAGCTAATGGCTATCGTACTGGACAAAGCCACTGTGTCAGTTACCTTCTTATTGCTGAGATAAAATACTTGACAAAAAACCATTTTAAGGGAGGAAGGGTTTGTTTCAGGTCATGGTTCAGGTTACAGTCTGTCACCGTGAGGAAGCCCAGGTGGTGGGAGCTTCAGGGACCTGGTGGCATTGAGCACAGTGAGGAAGCAGTGGGTAATGGACATTGCTGCTCGGCCAGCCCTTTCCTTTTATATAGTCCAGTACCCCAGGCCACGGAAGGGTGGCACCCACAACTAAAGTGAGTCTTCCCACCTCAATTAGCCTAATCAAGACAGAGGAAGCTAATCTAATCCACATAATCCCTCACAGGTAATTCCAGGTCCTATCAAGTTGACAGTCAGTATAAGCCATCACAGTTCCCTACAGCAAAAACCCCAGCAGCTGCAGACATCGGGCTGTGCTGTCTATTACCAAGCAGGTTGTTTACACCAGAGCTACCTGACCCACATCTCCCATGATGCACTCTGCCACTGAAACCTGACTGCTGGGGTTCTGCTGGGGAGAATCTGTTTCAATAGCATCTCTCACCCCACAACACTCCTACCTTCCAAGCTCCACAGCCATCACGGCAAAACATCCTCCTCTCCTACTCATCTTGAGAGCAAAGAAATAAAAAGTTACTCTCCACTGGAGAATATGCTTCTCTTTTTCAGATAGACGCAAATCCTAAGGAGAGAACCAGCCCATCATACCTCAAAAGGGCCCCAGCTGAAACTAAGAATAATTGGGGAAACATGCAAGAATGCTGTTTTCTTGGCAGGAACTAGCACAACGGTAGAGGAGATAGACACAGAAAACAATCAACCCCTACCAAACCAGATATCCAGAGACACAGAGGGCCCCAAGATCTCAACACAGAAGCAGACCTAATATGAACCCAACATGGCTCAGGGAAATTTGTGAAACAGGGGGCGGAAAGAATGTCAGAGCCACATGCTGGGTCACAACATGCAGAGACATTTCCTCCTACCTGAAACTAAAGGCTAACCCCACAATGCACAACTCATATACCCCAACAAGGAGGGTCCCGGTGGAGGGGGGAGGACAGGGAGGAGGCTAACAATGGTACCAACTTGACTGTATTCACTGACTACAAAAATTAAAAAATAAAATAAATAAATAATAAGATTTCCACTAAGTATTCCTACTCTCAAATTATGACCCAGAAGTCACTCCTGTCTTACAGATTGGATCCAAGAGTAGTGAACATGCAATGAATGTGAGCTACTTTAATGCTCTATGGTAAGATCTGTGAAAACAACATGGATTGGGTCTTCCATGCTTTAGAACTCAGAGATCATCTTGATTTTATAGTTGTTATACTGAAAAGACAGCTGAACAAGATTTCCCTAGTGTTTCATCTCCTTCCTGACAAACTGTTAGTCTTTAGCAATGGGGAGCCTGTGTGCCCTCTCAATACCCCAAATATTATATCAAATAACATACTGTGTATAGTTATCATTAAGTATTAAGCAGAGTATGAAGATTCTCTGTACCAGGAACAGTGTTGTGTGTCTGTAATACTAATACTCGTGAGGCTGAGATGAGAGGATTCTCAGTCAGAGGTTAGCTTGACTCAAAAAACAAAGCAGGGGGCTGGAGAGATGGCTTAGCGGTTAAGCGCTTGCCTAAAGACCCCAGTTCGAGGCTCAATTCCCCAGGACCCAGATTAGCCAGATGCACAAGGAAGCACACGCGTCTGGAGTTCGTTTGCAATGGCTAGAGGCCCTGGCGTATCCATTCTCTCTCTCTCTCTCTCTCTCTGTCACTCTCAAATAAATAAATAAAAATAAACAAAAAAATCTTTTAAAAAAAGCAGGGATGGAGAGATGGCTTAGCAGTTAAGGCATTTGCCCACAAATTCAAAAGTTCAATTCCCCAGGATCCATGTAAGCCAGAGGAACAAGGTGGCACATGCATCTGGAGTTTGTTTCCAGTGGCTGCAGGCCTTAATGTCCCCCCCCCCCAAAAAAAAACCATGAAAAACCTTTTACCTCAAATGTATATAAGGTACATCACAATGTTTCCAAATGGCAATGAGAATATAGAATAGTCCTTGTATCATAATATTTAAGAATCTTTTTTTATTTTGGACATGGTGGCTCACACGTGTAGTCACAGCACTTAAGAGGACTGTCATGAGTTTGAGGCCAGCCTGGTCTACATAGTAAGATCCTGTCTTAAAAACCCAAAACTAAAAAGACTCATTCAGATATTACTATAGATGCGAAAAGTAAGCTATAAATAGTGATGAAGTTAAACGTCAGTTTTTCACAGCTTGTTGAAAAAAGCTAAGCACAATGAGATTGTTCAAATTATAATTAATATTTTTACTCTCATATACTTGGCAAGACAAGTGTTTGTTTTAAAACTAATAGAAAATGAAGCCCGCAGGAAATGACAATTAAAAGCTAAATGTGTGGTTTTTGCATCACATTAGTTATTCAGGCATACATTTTTGGGGTGTTCTTCCTCATGCTTGCTACTTTGAAAACTAATCAATAACAGCCATGTGAAAATATCTAAATGAGCACAGGGGAACCAGTGTCAAAAATCAATACTTCTCTACCAGCATGTTTAACCTGCTGGAATGAAGTGTTAATCACAGAAATAAGATACCATATTACATTTATAAACTAATGAAACTAGAAAAAGCAAAGCGCGTGACACTCTAATTAAACAGCTGGAAGACATCCAAGCCTGTGTAAGTTGATAACCCGGGAACAATCTCTGGCAGGGAAAGGCAGGTCTGCAGCGAGGTGATATGGCCAGCTCAGCTGTTAATTGAATAACAGGCAATCTATAAACACTGCTAATTGCACATGAGAAGCCCATGTGTGAGTGTGGAAGCTGCATGGAGAAGCACTCCCAAACACTGCATGGATGGAGCGAGCACCAGGCTCGCTTCTGTCTCTCTCAACCCGGAGGTCATGGCTGACATTCACCACCACATCCTGATGAACCACTACACAGCAGCCTTGATACATTTGTCAAAAGATCATTTTTTGGACTGAAGAGATGGCTTAATGGTTAAGGCGTTTGCCTGCAAAGGCTAAAGGACCCAGGTTCGATTCCCTAGTACGCACATAAACCAGATGTACAAGGTGGTGCATATGCCTAGAGTTCATTTGCAGAGGCTAGAGGCCCTGGTGCACCCATTCTCTCCTTCTGCCTCTTTCCCTCCCTCCCTCTGTCCCTCCCCCATCAAAATAAATAAATAAAATATCTTTTAAAAAGATTATTTTCTTCCTAACTCAATATGAGCTACAGAACTACCAATTACCCATTTCAGAAAAGAACAAGTAATCTAGAAAATTCAGCTTGCGAATGTAAAGCTTTCAAAATTGTAAAAGAAGACACAGTCTTACTCCCAACAGGCAAAATGCCTCTCAGATCTTTTGACGCTTCTTACAGAAGTGTGGCAGCTGTTGTGAACTATATTCAAGGTTGGGATTTAACACATTTTCTCCCTCCCATCTCTCTTTCTCTCCCTCCCCTCTCTGGATATAGTCATGGGGGGGAGGGTCAGAAGCTGCCAGAATTTCACTTATCCATTTACTAAACCCTTTTAATTTTTTTTTAATTTATTTGAGAGCGACAGAGAGAGAGAGAGAGAGAGAGAGAGAGAGAGACAGAATGAATGGGCGTGCCAGGGCCTCCAGCCACTGCAAACGAACTCCAGATGCGTGCGCCCCCTGGTGCATCTGGCTAACGTGGGTCCTGGAGAATCGAGCTTCGAACCAGGGTCCTTAGACTCCACAGGCAAGCACTTAACCACTAAGCCATCTCTCCAGCCCACTAAACCCTTTTAGTATGTTCATTTCAACCTGGAGAATGAAAACATTTCAAAATTACAGCTTCAGGACCTAAACCATACTTTTTTTTTTTTTCTTTTTTAAAGCTGTGGAGATCAGCTGGGCCAATGGCTGTCTTAGGAGATATAGAAAGCCTTCTCAAGTTTCATTTTCGATTCCAAAGAAGGTCACGTCATTGTAAAGGGCTAACAGCTTCCATGAAATGAATGAGCTGACAGAATCCATTCCACAGTGGGTGAAATATCACATCATGAAACCCACAGCTACTAATCCAAGTATTGTATAAGATCAGGAAGGTCGTGTAAAGCCAGACTTACTTAGACTCACATCATGGATCCAGCACTACTCACTATGGGCAAGAGACTGCAGGTCACTGGGCCTGCATTTCAACCATGCAGGATTACAAAATATACCTTACAAGGTGGGTATAGGAAATAAAATAGAGCCACTAGCAACAGGCTTGTCTAGCAGTGTGTCTAGCATACAAAGTACTCGCCAACAGGGAAGCTGCTAATATTCAAGCAAGCAAAGGTGAATATTAAAATGTGTATAAATAGGGGGCTGGAGAGATGGCTTACTGGTTAAGGCACTTGCCTGTGAAGCCTAAGAATCTTGGTTTGATTCCCCAGGACCCACATAAGCAAGATGCACAAGGTGGCACATGCATATGGAGTTCATTTGCAGTGGCTAGAGGCCCTAGTGTGCCCATTCACTCTCACTCTCTATCTTTCTCTCTGCCTGTTTCTCTCTCTTTCTCTGACTCTCTCTCTCAAATAAATAAATAAAAATAAAATATTTTAAAATGTATATACAGGGCTGGAGGGATGATTTAGCAGTTAAGGTGCTTGCCTGCAAAACCTAAGGACTCAGGTTCCATTCCCCAGGACCCACATAAGCCAGATACACAAGGTGGCATACATGTGTCTGGAGTTTATTTACAGTGACTGAGGACCCTGGTGCACCTATTCTCTTTCTCTCTGTCAGCCTCTATCTCTCTCACTCAAATAAATAAAATATATTTTTAAAAAATTTAAATGTGTATAAGTAATCATATGGCAGGGTGGTGACTAAAGCTAAGCTTTTCACATCTCATTTGTACACAAGAGAACACTGGGTTCCACCACAACTCCTTGGGAAAGAACACCAACGTGAATGTCATCACTTTAAGACATAAACACACTTCAGCTGCTGATACTTTTCTTTTTTTAATCAAGACCAAGCACAGTTCCTCAGATACGAGGCCTTCAGTCAACTAGAAATAAGAATAAAGCTGGGCGTGGTGGCCCACACCTTTAATCCCAGCACTCAGGAGGCAGGGATAGGAGGATCGCCATGAGTTTGAGGACACCCTGAGACTACATAGTGAATTCCAGGTTAGCCTGGGCTAGAGTAAAACCCCACCTCGAAAAACCAAAAAAGATATAAGAATGAAATTAACTGTAAAGAACTTTTGTATATGTGTGTGCAGTGTGTGAATTTGTGGAGGTGCATGTGCATGCATGAGCATGCATGTGTAGCAGGGTACATATGTGTGTGTGGAGACCAAAGGTAGACCAAAGGTATCTTCCTCTATTATGCTCCACTTTATCTTCCTTAGAGGAGGTCTCTTGCTGAGCTCAGAGATCTCTCTTCTGGCTAGTCTTGCTAGCAGGCTTGATCTTTCGATCTGCTGCCCTACCTGAAAGCTGGCATAGCAGATGGGTCACCAAGCCTGCCTTACTTTTGCATGGGTTATGAGAATCCAAACTCAGCTCTCATGCTTACTTGCTTACTCGGCAAGCACTTTATCTATTGTATTACAATGAAAACAAGAGGAAAAAAGAGGTTGAGAGGCTCAGAGCATTCACAAAAGGAACAAAGACTATTCTAAAAGCTAAGCTCTCACAGCACCATGCTGAGAAAATACACGCCAAAAAACTATCAAGGGGCATGAAAAGAGAAACACCAAACAAACAAACAAACAAAAAAGTGATAGAAAGAATAAACAATCCAGGGAGAAAACATATCCCAAAATCATTAAGAAAAATGAAAAGAGAAGAAGGTAAGAAAATGGGAAGTCCCTCGACCCAAAGTCCAGGCCCAGGGACAGAAGTAACAACCCAAAGTTCAGGCCCAGGGGACAGATGTATTAACCCCAAACACAGGCCCAGGGTGACAGAAGTATTAACAGGGATATTCTAACAGGAAAGAGAACATGGAAGAGAAAGACTGCAGTTGGCACTACAAGAAGTCTACCTAAATAAGAGAGTCTTTAGGCCACTGAATTACATTTCAAGAAGTCACATGTTCTACCTTTGCCTGCCAAGACCCCCTCATCAATACATACATAGCTCTGGGCATAGTAACTAAAGGTGCAGACACTGAAGTGAAAGTGGTCAGCAGAGGCCTTATGACACAAAGTTACTAGAGGAGGTATGCCCAAGTTGTCAACAACCTTGAAAATGATGGATGAGTAAATGTGGTGCTGGGTTACAGCAGCTTCATGGAAGTGACTCCTACTAACCACTGAGGTCGGAAAACTCACCATAACTGTGATGTTTCTGAACACTAGTAAATAGCCTTGCATATCTGCAGTCATCAGGATTATTTAGAGGGCTGGGAGATTACTCACTGGTGCTTGTCTGCAAAGCCTGTCAGCCCAGGTTCAATTCCTTAGCACATCCAAAAAAGCCAGACATGGGCTGCAGAGATGGCTTGGCGGTTAAGGCATTTGGCTGCAAAGCCAAAGGATCCTCGTTTGATTCTCCAGGGCTCATGTAAGCCAGATGCACAAGGGGGCACATGCATCTGGAGTTCGTTTGCAGTGATTGGAGGCCCCGGCATGCCCATACTGTCTGTCTCTTTCTTTCTCTCTTTCTGCCTCTTTCTCTCAAATAAATAAATAAAATACATATTTTTTAAAAAAAGATAGACATAAAAAGTGGTGTATGCATCTGGCATTCATTTGCAGTGGCAGGAGATCCTGGCATGTGTGTGCACGCCTATGAGCACACATGCATAAATAAATAAATAATTTTTGAGAGAACTATTTATTTAATTACAAAATAAATTAAAATGAAAAAAAGTACTTGACCCTACTTTAATTCAAAATAATCATGAATAGTGCCATGTCAGTTAGATAACAAGTTTTGTAAATGAAGAAAAATCCTTGTCCTCAAGGAGCTCCATGCGAGAGGACATCTGACACACAGCATAATGCTGTGATATAGACTAATGTCCCTTGGGAGGACAAAAGGCAGGTGATTTGCAAGATACAAACATTTTTTTAAAATAATTATTTTGTTTATTTTAATTTATTTATTTGAGAGTGACAGAGAGAGAGAAAGAGGCAGAGAGAGAATGGGCACACCAGGGCCTCCAGGCACTGCAAACGAACTCCAGACATGTGAGCCCCCTTGTGTATCTGGCTAACGTAGGTCCTGGGGAATGGAGCCTCGAACTGGGTTCCTTAGGCATCACAGGCAAGCGCTTAACCACTAAGCCATCTCTCCAGCCCAATACAAACATTTTTGTTAAGATGAGAAGTTGATACAAAGGATATCGCAGAACAAGGTTTCATCAGAAACAGAAGAAAGTTTAAATATGTAAGGCATCCTTTAGAAAGGAAAAATAATACAATTAGAACACAGAGTACATGGAAAAGGAGGGGCTGAAGCACTTGTAGACATATACTTTATGCAAGAGAATTGACCATTTTTGCTAAAGTCAATGAGTAAATTCATAACTGGTATGTTTGTTTTGTGTGTGGGGGGGTGAGTAGGTGTGTATTCCTGCATGCGCACATGCGTGTGTGTGTGTGTGTGTGTGTGCACACGTGCGTATAGAGGCCAGAAAACAACCGCAGATATCTTTCCTCTCTGAGGCCATCGACCTTTTATTGACACAGGGTCTCTCATTGGCCTGGACCCCAACAAGTAGACTAGACTGTCTGGCCAGCAAGCCCTAGGGATCCAGCCCTTTGCCTCCCCGTCATCGGCATGATAAGTGCACACCACCACTCCTGGTGATTTTACGTGGCTTCTGGTAACTGAACTCTGGTCCTCATACTTGCAAGGTAAGCATTTTATTGACTGAGCCATCTCTCCAGCTCCGGGGTGGTATTTTAGAAAGTGAGTTCTGATGGAAGGATACACTGAATGGAGATAAAGGCATGACACAGTTAAGGGCCAATGCAATTGTTCAAGAAATGACCTAGGTGGGTACTCCTGAAAACCCAGCACTTGAGCAGCGGAGGCAGGAGGAATGCGGTGAATTCAATGCAAGCTGGGCAGTATAGTAAGCCCTGTCTCAATGAGTAAATAGTACTTTTTATAGACAAAGTAATCTGGGACACGAAAATGGGAAGGGATGTGCACAGTATTCAAAGTAGCAGACTGGCATTACACTGGATATGAAAAGGAAATGGATCAAAAAAGAAACAGAATTGTACTTCCAGCTTGAGAGACCAGGTGGCTAATGAAGACAGGAACTGAGAATATTGGGAAAGTTCTAGAACTATATTGTATAAAAGAGTTCACAACTTAACCAGGTATTGTGACACTTGCCTTTTGTCCTAGCACTTGAGAGGTAGAGGTAGAAGATCTCTGTGAATTTGAGGCCACCTTGAGACTACACAGTAAATTCTAGATCAGCTTGGGCTACATTAAGACCCTACCTGGAAAAACCAAAGAAGGGAGTTCATAACTTCATGGAAGAGAACGTTATGACAGCCACATTACATTGCTGTCCAGGGAAGAAGTGGAAAGAAGTACAAACTTTGGCTTCATTGTATATTCCACATAGTAACAGACTGCTATGATTTGGGCACATTTTGTTTTCCAAAGATGCAACGGCTAGAAGTATGTCCTGTTTTGATGGTGCTGACAGTGGTGGAAATATTAAGATGAGAGACCTAGTGCAAGATGACTGCATCAGGACTGCTCTCATGAACAACTGACACTGACCTCCCAGGAAGGCCTTAGATAATTTGATTAGTTCCCAAGAGAAAGTTGTCCAAAAGAAGCAAGCCCGACCCTCCCCAACCTCCTACTTCCTCTATGCACTCCTTCTCTCACATGCATTCCCATCACGTGATGCTCTTCTCTGTAGAGGGACAGTGGCCAAATAGATGGAGCTACTGATCTTAGCTTTCCCATATTAAAAACACTGAGCTAAATAAACCTCTTTGCTTCACATAAGCATTCAGCCTGTGATATTTTGTCATGGTAACACTAAAACACACACATAACTATAAAACTTAGGCATCATACCATGCTTATATCCCCAGCATTTAGGAGGCTAAGCTAGGAGGACAACCGTGAGTTCAAGGTCAGCCTAGGTTGCAGAATGAGACCCTGTCTCCAAAAAACAAAAGCCAAGCCAGAAGTGCTGGCACACACCTTGAATCCCGGTACTTGGGAAGTAGAGGTAGGAGAATCACCATGAGTTTAAGATCAGTCCGGGACTACAGAGTGAGTTCCAGGTCAGCCTGGACTACAGTGAGTCCCTACCTCAAAACAAACAAAAAACAGAATTTCATTCTCCTTTCATTTTTCTGCCTCACTGCTGTAGAGCTCTTGTATCTGACCTTCCCAAGTTGCAGAACGAAACAGTGATGCAAACACTGCACGCTCTTTTACCAGTTCATTTGTGCTACGGAGGCTGAATGTGTCTGTGCACTCTTAGCCTCAGAAATGATCAGAAACAGGCTATATAAATCTCAGGTGGATGAAGCAAGTAGAGAAGAAAAAGCAGCTTCTACAGTGCTGTAATTTGGCCCTCACACATCTTCAAGGAGAACGTTCATATGCAGGATATACAGTAGGTCACTGGGAAGTTGTTCAATGATAGTGCACTTGTCCATTTGGAAGGCCCTGAGTTTGATCTCCAGCAAAAGAGGAAGAGGAAGGGAGCAGGGGAGAAAGAGTGACAGAAAACAATAAACTACATGAGTATGAGTCAGACAGACAGGTCCAGTGAGGTACTGAAAAGGTTTGGGGGAACCAAAGAAAGAAGAAACTCAATGGAATGTTTCTGTTACCTTCAACATCACAACTCAGGTAGTTACGCACTTCATTCAAAATGAAGTTTATGTCCTCTTCCGAAGGAATTGGATGCTGTGTGATTTCCGTTGGCGTGTCAGTAGTGCCAGCAATGGTCATCTTTTCCCAGGGTAAGAAGAAAATAACTCTCCCATCACTGGTTGCAGGGTCAAGAAGGCCCATACTCTCTGGGCTGAAGTTAAAAACAAAACAAAGATATATATATATTTGAAATTAGAAGACATTTAATCAGTATACTAAAAAATATTTTATTCACTAATCCTCAAAACAAGAAAGAGATGATCTATTATTTTTACTGCTCCTACCGCAGTCCAGAGAAATTCCTAAAAGAAACCAAACTTAACAATAATAATGAGCAGAACAAATGGGATAATACTATATTGCAGCAGAGCCATCTCCACCTCAACAATATGAGGTTGATTAACTTCCAATTGTTTGCATTTTTATACTCCTTGGACCATTCACATCAGATAATGTCAGTGGGATTTATCTATTATGGTCAATTAAGGATAGTTCTTCAACGCTTTTTTGAGTCTATGAAAGGTATCTTCCTGAGACATTTGACATTTGGCACATCTTTCAGGTCTCAGAAGTACATAAGAAAGTGAAGAGTCTAACTTTCTAGAAAATAAAATTGAAATGTACAATTCTTTACTCCTTTATGTATGCCTAGATGACCTGTGCTCCTTTACCATATATGATATTTCTTTATTTATTTTTAGTATTTAATTAATTGATTTATTTGTAAGGATGGAGAAAGCATGCACTGGGACCTCTAGCCACTGCAAAGGAACAAGCACCACTTTGTTCATTTGGCTTTATGTGCATACTGGAGAAATTGAACCTGGGTCATTAGGCTTTGCAGGAAAATGCTTTAACCACTGAGCAATCTCTCCATCCCATCTTATTTTTATTTTTTTAATTAAAAAATTTTTGTTTATTATTTTTTTTATTTATTTGAGAGCAACAGAGAGAAAAAGAGGCAGATAGAGAGAAAGAGAGAGACAGAGAATGGGCGTGCCAGGGCCTCCAGCCCCTGCAAATGAACTCGACACGTGTGACCCCTTGTGCATCTGGCTAATGTGGGTCCTGGGGAATTGAGCCTCGAATTGGGGTCCTTAGGCTTCTCAGGCAAGCGCTTAACCACTAAGCCATCTCTCCAGCCCCATCCCATCTTAGTTTTAAGCAACAGAAATCTGAAGAAGTGCAAGGAGAAAGTCTCAGATGTTTTCCTAAATAACAACATCCTAGGATAGGTCAAAGGGAGAGAATAGACTGTTTTGAAAAAAAAGGACATGGGTGTATGATGGCCTTAAATTAAGGCAAAAGTCAGACTTGTGATTAAACAAAACCTTCCCAAACCTAAACTACAAATTTTCACTGACATACTGAATAATCCAAAAGACAAATTATGAAACACATTTGAAAAAGCAGTCCCTGTAAATAAACATTAACAGAATCCATTCAATTTGTGACTAGAGACTATTGTTTTATTGCATTTATTAACCAAAGAAATTTGGCAAAGTTGTCAAGGAAGTGGGAAGAATCTGAAAACATCATATTCACATAGAGAAATATAAACCTTTACATAGCTATCAGAATTTGAATTCTTATACAAAGCTAGTGTTAAAGGCATTTTCTATAAAGATATTTTAATGTTTATTAATGGAATTTTTAGGTAGCAAACAACTATATTTGGTATGAGAAAATTCAAGAAATCACTCTTATACAAACTTGAAGGGTCATGAAGTCATTGTTTTTAGGGGGGCGGTGTGGTGGTTTGATTCAAGTGTCCCCCATAAACTTAGGTGTTTGAATGTTAGGTCCCCAGCTGATCTGATGACAATTTGGAAATTAAATCCTCCTGGAGGGAGTGTATTATTGGGGGCGGGCTTATGGGTGTTATAGCCAGCTTCCTCTTGCCAGTGTTTGGCACACTCTCCTGTTGCTGCTGTCCACCTGATGCTGGTCAAGAGGTGATGTCCACCCTGTGCTCATGCCATCATTTTACCCCGTCATCATGGCACTTCCTCTCAAGTCTATAAGCCAAAATAAAGCCTGTTTTTCCCACAAGCTGCTCTTGGTCAGGTGATTTCTGCCAGCAATGTGAACCAAACTGCAACAGAAGGGTTGAGGAAGAATCTCACACAAACCCAGGCTGACCTGGAACTTACTCTGTAGCCCAAAATGGCCTCAAACTCATGGCAATCCTTCTCAAATGCTGGTATTATAAGCATGAGCCACCATACCTGGCACAGCCAACTTTTTCATTGTTATTATGTCCTGAAAGCTTTTCAAAGATTTATTCAATGAAGCCTAATCCTAAAACATTTGGCTCTGGCTTATAACTTCTCATACCAAAACTGGTTAAAATTCATGTTGAGCTGTTGATCGGAGAGACCTATGAGGTCCCCCAAACAAGACAGGCTTTTGTCAAAACACTTAATTACGCATCTGAGGTAAGAGGTAAGACCCTATTGTTGAAGACAGCACATGCTCTGGACGCTAAATAGCAAGAGATCCAGCTAAATCTGATTTTTTTTTTTTTTTTTTTTTTTGCTTTTTCGAGGTAAGGTCTCACTCTACCCCAGACTGACCTGGAATTCACTCTGTATTCTCAGGTTGATCTCGAACTCACAGCAGTCCTCCTACCTCTGCCTCCCAAGTGCTGGGATTAAAGGTGTACGCCACCAGATCCAGCTAAACCTGCTAAGAAGCCAATTCCCAGATGGTTAGCCTGTATAGCGCTAAAAAGCACTACCGGAGGTGCTAGGGGAAAATGGCCAACAATGCCGAGTGCAAGCAGGGGTCACTGCTGTAAGAAAGCAACTAGCCTGACAAAATGTACACGCCTGTGCAATAGTGGCATACAGCCTGAGTGGGTAACCAGTGGCTCTCGAATTGGCTATGTGATTCATTCAATGGAAAGGAACCCATAGCTGGAACTGGGAACCAATTCAGAATCCTATGGAGGCCAAGATTATGGACTCCTAAGAGAAGCTCCCACTAATCTTTGTTCAAATGTGAGGCTATATCCATCAAAATCTCTCTAAGTTAAAAATGTATATTCCCTTTAACCTATCTTGATCTCAGTGTCCATTGGAGAATCTGTTTCTCTTTTCCAGAAAGTAGCAAGAACTGAGGATAGACAAAGTCTACCAATAAGGCAAGGATAGCTGACTCTCTGACAGGAGATGAACCACCCCTCACACAGCAGCTAGGCCCAGGTGAAAACACAGAGGAATTGGCAAGATGGAGCAAGAGTGGCGCTTCCATGGCAAGCCTGACAACCTGAGCCAACGTGATGGAGACAGACACGGAGGATATTCAAAATGTACCACATCAGAAATCTAGAGCCTTCTGAGAGCTCAACACTAATGAAGACTTAAAGCACACCCACCACCTCTCGGGGAATTTTGCAGAAAAGTGGCACAACAAATGCAAGAGCCACCGGATGGGAGGGAATATTCAGAGACATTGGCCCCCACAATGACTGACTGCTGCCCTCACAACTCAAAACCCTCAACTCCAAGATGAATACCAGCAATTCTACTAAGGAGGACCCTCAATAAGTGGGGACAGGAAGGAGGGAAATGATATTACCAACATATGATGTGTCCATAAAAAATTTTTACTTAATAAAAAAAAGAAGAAAGAAAAGGACTACCTAGGCAGAGGAGGGTCTTCAGTGAAATGAGGGTGATGGGAGAGGGGACAAAAGAGGATCATGAGACAGAAATATGATGAAATTATAATATGTTTATATATTAAAGTTCTTAATAAAAAAGATTTATTCAAATGTGTAAGGATGAGGAAGAAACAACTATTTAAAAACAAACCAAAATAGTCTATGTAAGAAAGGAAATCCATAAGTATCATTACTATGTCTACTTTATTTAAGCCACAACAAATATGGCTCTTCTTTTCTGGAAGGAACTTTAGCCATGTCCATCACTGCACAGCTCTGCTTTGCAGTTTCCAAAGGCAGCATGTGGTGGTTTGATTCAGATGTCCCCTATAAACTTAGGTGTTCTGAATGCTAGGTTCCCAGCTGATGGAGATTTGGAAACTAATGCCTTCTGGAGGCAGTGTATTCTTGGGGGCAGACTTATGGGTGTTATAGCCAGTGTTCCCTTGCCAGTGTTTGGCACACTCTCCTGTTGCTATTGTCCACCTTATGTGGGCCAGGGGGTGATGTCCACCCTCTGCTCATCCATCATTTTCCCCTGCCATCATAGAGCTTTCCCATGAGCCTGTAAGCCAAAATAAACCTCTTTTTCCCACAAGATGCTCTTGGTTAGGTGATTTCTACCAGCAATGTAGACCTGACTGCAACACAGCAGAAAGAGGTTGATCTTTTAACCTTTGGCTATAATTTGAGCTTCCTCCAGAGTCACACAGACAAAGTAACATTCATTCCAACATGCTGAAAACAAGTATTCTGGGTCTTGAAAAGTGACTATGTACTTTTGTCATAAAACTGAAAATCTTAAACTAATTAATAACATGTGTTGTAAACTCATTTTTGGTTTCATATTGATGTGTGCTTAGATTAAATCAGTCACATTGGGGCTGAACACAATAAATTCAGAGTCCATGCTTTCAGTCTGACCAACAGTACTTTATGGAAACAAAATGCTAATTCCCATATTCTAACATAGGAGAAACAGGTGATATATTTCCGATATAACCCATTTCATGGATTGGATAATTTATGTGCTTGAACTTGACAAACAAGCCTAAAATTCTAACATTAAATAACCTAGGTAGGAACTGCAGCTGGCAAAGCATGACCGCTGAATCCTTTAAAACTTCCACTGCAATGAAAGCCATTGACAGGGTGAAGGTGACAGTCACCAGCACACACATAACTGGAACCTGTAGAGAATTGACTGCTTAAGTGAAGACATATGTGTCAAACATAAAATTAACAAGCTCAGAGGGAAGACAAAGCTTCTAATGAATGATATAAAACTTTTAGAATCCACTTGGAAATATCTCTTTCATCAGTTCTAAATTGCCTAATTCATAGTCTCCCTCAGGGAAAAGTTTGTTTTCTTACAAAGGATTAATTCTGCAAGGTCACCCTAAAGTGTCAGCTCTAGTGATAGTACGTTACAGTAAGGCACAGGTCTCTTCTCGAGCTGTACGAGTCACCTGACATCCGAGGGGACACTTGCTAATTTATGTATGTGTCTAGGATTAAAGGGAATGAACATTTTTCTCATGCAGACCATTGCTCCCCTGAAGTACCCTTAGTTAAACTGAAATCAATTTATTGTTATCCACTTGGCAATCAGTGTTAGAGCTAATAGTATGTACACACATTATAGGAAAAAAAAATGACCTCTTGTCAGTAGAAAAGAAGTGTGAAGCTAGAAGGAAATGATTATTTTCAGTCAGTTGGTGTATTCTTGCTCTTGGAAATTCCAGATTAGTTCTTAATATAAGGAGTAGATTATAAAAAATGATTTCTGTACATTGGTCGTTCTGAAATTAAAATAATTCTTCCTGCTTCTCTTCCCCTACCACATGCCAAAAGCTCTTATCATGACTTAAGATAATTCCATATGTGGAATTAGTGAGATTTATAGCAAACTTAACAAATACCATTATAGATTCTTCTGAAAACGACTCAATAAGATTGAGGTACAGTCGTCACTCTGTTTACCAACCTACATTCAAGAAATCAATGGCTACTAAACTCACTGAATTTCCAGCCTAATCAGGCTCTAACTGAAGAAAGTGGCCTTAATTTATCATTGGCCTGCAGTAAGACAGCCCCAGCAGGCCAGAGAGTTCTGCTTCAACACTGAGGACCTGATCAAAAGCTTGAAGTTTCAGCCTTAAAGTGTAACTGACTGAGTAGACAAGGTCACCTCAGGCTGAGAACTCTGGACACCAAACAAGAGAATGATGTCATGTGGCAAGGAAAACCTTTCCCATGGAAAGCCAGTAAGTTGCCCCCAAAGTCAGTGCTCAAAGTGGATGGGCCCACCTCCAGATCACAGAGCTGAACAGACGTCAGCCCCTAACCAGGTCTCCAGCAGCACAGGTAGCAGCTGTGGTTGAAAACACCAAGCATGGAAGAATAACTCCCTCCTGGTAGAATAAGGTCACTTATAGCATCTTAGACTGAGACAGACCTGGCTGTGACTACACCTTAGGCATTATGGGGTGGTGACACAAAATTAATGCCAAATTTTTAGGATTAAAAAGACAACTTAAAAAACAACTTTTAAAGTATTTTTAGCATACATATTAATTATACATAATAATGAGTTAGCTCTTTTATACCATTTCATACACATGTAACGTACTTTGACACATTCACCCTTCTATTATGTCTATTGTCCCTCTCCCATTCTCTTTTTCCACTGAGAAAGGACAATCTCTTAGAACTCAATATGGGACTGGGTGATGGCCCAATCAGTAAAGGTCTTGCCACATAAGCAGACAGACCCGAGTTAACCATAACCAGCACCCACGTAGATGTTAGTTGTAGTGGCGTGCATACAGTCTCAGGACTGCAGAGACAGGGAGAAGAGAATCCCTGAGGCTCACAGGCAAGGAAGTCTAGGTTAATCAGTGTGCTTTAGGGACAGCGAGAGACCTGTCTTACAGTATAAGGTGGACAGTGAGTGAGGAAAATATAAGATATCAATCTCTGACCTCTGCACACATGCATACACCGTTACATGTACTCACACATAACCTGTGCACACACAAATACATACATACATACCACATGTACCGTGATTGTATCCAGGTGTCATACATGTATATATTTCCTACCAGAAACCCATCTACTGTAACATAAAGTACACAAAGCATGGTACAGAACAGTGTGTATGGTATGATCACTTTCATAGAATGGGAGGTGAGGGCACACAGGAGAGTAGAAAAGGGTTCGTAGCCCAGACTGGCCTTGAATTCATGATCCTCTTGCTTCACCCTCTCCAGGTCTGGAATTAGACATAAGAGCCACCAGTAGCAGTTTATATAAAAATCATAACAGGGGGCTGGAGAGATGGCTTAGTTGTTAGGCACTTGCCTATGAAGCCTAAGGACCCCGGTTTGAGGCTAGATTCCCCAGGACCCAGGTAAGCCAGATGCACAAGGGGGCACATGCATCTGGAGTTCGTTTGCAGTGGCTAGAGGCCCTGGCACGCCTATTCTCTCTCTCTCTCTCTCTCTCTTTCTCTCTCTCCTTCCCTCTCTCCCTCTTTCTTTCTCTGTCTGTCACTCTCAAATAAATAAATAAAAATAAATAAAAAATGTAAAAAAAACATTTAAAAAATCATAACAGGATACACATTTATGTGAGTAAAATATTTTATGGGAAGAACTGGAAGGAAGGATTACTAAAGACAAGGTAACTAGGGGATGGAAGAGGGAAAACAGAAAGTCTTCTGTTGGGACCCAGTTTACTATGGGGATTGAAATTTTTGATCTTGAACATTATTTATTTATTTTGGGATAATTTGGAGATTAAAATAAAGAATTGTATTTGGTTTTCATAAGTTAAAATTTTCTATATTCAAAAAAAAAAAACCCTAGCAAATGTGTTGGCATTTCTGCACTATAAAAAAATAATGGAGATAACCAACCTACGAGAGGAAGGATGTGCTATGGCTCCAAGCTCCAAGCTCCAACAGACCCTGTTGCTAGAGGAGGGCAACACATTCTACTGTAAGCAAGAGGTGGAGCAAAAGTGCTTACGTCAGGGCAGCAGCTCAGAAGAGAGAAGCGGAGACCAGTATCCCACCATCATCTTCGAGGGTATTCCCCTCATGGCCTAATGATCTCGCACTGGGCCCCACCTCTTTAGGATTCCTCCACACCAAGAGGGGAGCCAAACTTTAACACAGACTTTAGGGAGATATTACAGATCAAAATACCTGCTGCTACACTATTTTTGTTTTGGGTTTTCTTTTTCTTTCTTTCTTTCTTTCTTTCTTTTTCTTTTTTTTTTTTTCTTTTTTTTTTTTTTGACATAGGGTATCACTCTAGTGCAGGCTGACCTAGCACTCACTCTCTAGTCCCAGGCTGGCCTCAAACTCATGGTAATCCTCCTATCTCTGCCTGCCAAGTGCTGTGATTAAAGGCATGTGCCCCTGTGACTGGCCTCTGTACTAATATTTTAATATAAAAAATGCAACTATCTCAAAATGTTAACAACGTTAACAAAAATGTTAGTAGGATTCATTCAAAAACTACTTCTTGGGGCTAGAGAGATAGCTTAGCAGTTAAGGTGCATGCCTGTGAAGCCTAAGGACCTAGGTTCAATTCCCTAGAGCCCATGTAAGCCAGATGCACAGGTGGTATATGCATCTGGAGTTCCTTTGCAGTGGCTGGAGGTCCTGGCATGCCCATTTTCTCCCTCTCTCTCTCTTTCTCTCTCTCTCTCTCTAATAAATGAATAAAAATAAAATACAAAAACTATTTCTTAGCCTCAAACAAAGTATAAACATGATGACTGATCTAATGGTGGCGCACGCCTTTAATCCCGGCACTTGGGAGGCAGAGGTAGGAGGATTGCCATGAGTTCGAGGCCACCCTGTGACTCCATAGCGAGTTCCAGGTCAGCCTGGGCTAGTGTGAGACCCTACCTCGAAAAACCAAAAAAAAAATAAAAAATAAAAAAAAAATAAAAGTGGTCTTCTGACACATGAACATGCACACAAAATAATAAAATAAAATAAAAAGAAGTGTACTTCAAAAATACTAACACTATTTCTAAGGATGTACTCCAGTGAACAAAATACAGTATAAAGAAAAATAGATCCAAGTCATTAACCCACAGAAACAAGTACTGTCATAAATATTTAAGATATTTCCAAACCCATGCAAGGTCACTGAGAAATCTTGCTGGAAATGAGCTGAAAACCTCCTCTGTGTTAACCAGCTGACAGAAAGCTGGAAAAAGATACACTGCATGCAGTTTTATAGGACAGAGAGAAGTGATCAATTGAGATAAACAACAGTGGACACTGCAAGCCTTAAGTTTGGCCAGCCAGGCCAAATGAGCCAACAGGTGCAATAGTGGCATGTCTGTTATGAGGGAGACCAACTGCTCTCTAATTGGACTGTAGCCCTGTTCCACAGGAGGAAACACATGTCTGATACTGAAAACCTATGACAGTGGAAGTCATGAGATCTAGAGGTGAAACTCTTTCTGGTGTCTGACTAAATGCATATGTTATGCTCATCAAACTGCCCAGTAAGCACCTTTCTTAATGTTCATACCCATGTATTATGCTACTTTCACTTTTGGTTAGAGAAGCTTCTCTTTTCAGATGTCAGTGACCTTGAGATGACTCAGAAGACACTATAGTGCTCAGAAGAAGTGATAAAGGAGTACTCAGCACTGAAATATCTCTCACACCTTCCAAGGCTCAGGGTCCATTGTGGAAGAGGTGGCAGAAAGAATGTAAGAGCCAAAGACGGGTAGCACTCCTTACAATGCACTATTCCAGACACAAAATGACTTAGATATAAATGACCTCACAGTGTCTGGCACTACCTACATAAGACCCTCATAATAGGAAGAAAAGATGATAACATCAAAATAAAAGAGTTTCTGATTGAGAGGGGGAGGGGATATAATAGAGAATGGGGCTGTGAAGGGGAAAGTAAGTGGGGAAGGAATTATCATGGTTTATTGTCTATAATTATGGAAGTTGTCAATAATAATTTTTTTTTAATCTCCAAGCCCAGATTGTCTTTTGTTCTGAAGAGTTCCTTTCCTTGTTTCTCTTCACTTTGAAGAGTGAATTAGAATGTCTGCTATTGTTGCCCACTTTCCCCCAGTAGCTCATGTAGTGCTTTCTAGCACTACACGGGATGTCTGGGGACTGGCTGTCTTCCAGATTCCAGCCAGGTCTCTCCGTGTTCTGTCCCAGCAGCATATGGTGTCTTCAGCAATAGGGTTTTACCTTTCACCTCAGGTGGGTAATCAAGTGCTTTGACAGAAGCCTGTCTTGTTTTGGGGAACCTCATAGGTCTCTCTGATCAACACATCAATGTGGGTAGCACCAATTTCTGGTACTGGGAGTTACAGGTCAGAGCCAAAAACTTTTAAGGTTAGGCTTCATCCCACCCCCTCCAGGGCCCTTCTTTTCAGGCACTCCCTCTATCTTCCTGTTGAGGGTTATATCTTTCAGTCTATCACACAGAAAAGTTTCTATGGTACCAGTTTATTTCAGGTTTAGTTTTGTGTTTATTTCCCCCCAACCTCCCCTCCAGCTCCCACCAACCCCTTCCATCCCTATTGTCTGGGCCTCAACTTGCCTATCAGGTATGTCAGCAACTCAAGCTGTTCCAGATTAGGAAGCACAGATGAGTGAGAACATGTGGCTTTTGTCTTTCTGAGATTGTGTGGGTAACCAATGGCTTGATTGGCTAAGAGATCTGTTCAGTAGAAAGGAACCCATATCTGGAACTGGGAACCAGGTCAGAATTCTATGGAGACAAAGATTATGCTCTCCAATATCAAACGCCCACTAGTCTTTGATTAAAAGAAGGGCTACATCCATCAAAATCTCCCTGAATTTATAACATTCATCAAAATCTCCCTAAATTAATAATGCTAAACTAATTTAACCTATGCTGACTTCAGTCTCCATGGAAGAATCTGTTTTTCTTTTCCAGAAGATAAAGAGACCCCAGGAGATAAAACAACCCTCACTTTTCAGGCAAGGCCCAGGTGAAACCACAGAGGAACTGGGGAGATGAGCAAGAGCGCTACTTCCATGTGATCCTAACAATCAGTGCCAGGGTGAAGGAGAAAGACGCTGAGGAGGATACTCAACACAAACCAAAGTAGAGATCCAAAGGCTCCTAAAAGCTCACCACGGCTCAGGAAATTTTGCAGGAGACAGGGAGGAAAGATTGTAAGAGCCAAAAGTAGGGACATCATGCCCAGAGGCATTGCCTTCCCTAAGTGCTGCTCCCACAATGCCTAACCCACAACCGCATGGGGAATCCCAGCAAACACACTAAGGAGGGTCCCCAGTGGAATGGGGGCAGAGATGAGGGAAAAGATGGTACCAACACATGATGCATCCATACAAAATATGTTCTTAACAAAAAAGAAAAAAAAAAAAAAGGAATGTCTGCTGTTAAGAAGAGTGCTGCCTGTAGACCAATGGACAAAACAAAGACCCAAACAACTACAGCCAAGTGGCCTATGACAACAATGGAAAACATACTCTCTGGATTAAAGAAAGCCTCATGCCAAAAAAAAAAAAAAAAAAATGTTGAGAGAGAGCCAAAATGATAAGGAGTAATTTGGACTTCTGTTTTCCAATCACAAAGAGCCTGGCCCATTCATGACATCTCAGTATTTGTCATTATTTACATAACACATGCATAATATTGGGTTCATCAACATGTTGTCAGGGAAAATGGAGAAGAGCAAAAAAAAAAGTGACATCAAAATAGAAAAGGGGGGCTGGAAAGATGGCTTAGCTGTTAAGGCGCTTGCCTTGCCTGCTAAGCCTAAGGACCCAGGTTCAATTCCCCAGAACCCACATAAGCCAATGCACATGGCAGTGCATGAGTCTGGAGTTTGTTTCCAAGTGGCTGGAGGACCTGGCATGCCCATTCTCTCTGTCTCTTTCTCTCTCAAACAAGTAAAAAAAGAAAGAGAGAGAAAAAAAAAAAAGCCTAGTTGGAAAGAAGCTGAGTGAAAAAAATAAAATAAAAAGATAGGGGAGAGGGCTGGAGAGATGGCTTAGCAGTTAAGGTGCTTGCCTGCTAAGCCAAAGATCCCAGGTTCAATTGCCCAGGACCCATGTAAACCAGATGCACAAGGTGGTGCATGTGTCTGGAGTTCATTAACAGTGGCTGAAGGCCCTAGTGCACCCTTTCTCCTAATCTACCTGCCTCCATCTCTCTCAAATAAATAAAATAAATAAAAACTTTAAAAATATTTTTAAAAGATGGGGAGAGAGGAAAAAAGAAAGCAATGAGAGGAGATTATGATCAAAATGCACTATTTATTTAACTGTCAATAATTATAAAAAAAGAAAGGGAGTTGGAAAAACTGGATGTAAACATGTAGAAGAATGAAAACTACAGCTGAAGAGATGGCTCAGTGACTAAGGCACTTGCCTGCAAAGCCAAAAGACCCTGAATCTATTGCCCAGGACCCACATAAACCAGATGCACAAGCTGGCACATGCATCTGGAGTTCATTTGAAGTGGCTGGAGACCCTGGCACACCAATATTCTCTGTCTCTCTCTCTCTCTCTCTCTCTCTCTCTCTGTCTCTCTCTCTCTCTCCTCTCTCTCTCTCTCTCTCTCTCTCTCTCTCTCTCACACACACACACACACACACACACCAATATTCTCTCTCTCTCTCTCTGTCTTTCTGTCCTCTCAAATAAACAAATAAAATATTTTTCAGAAAGAATTAAACTAGATCCCTATCTCTCACCCTGAATAAAAATCAATACCAGGGCTGGAGATACGGCTTAGCAGTTAAGGTGCTTGCCTTCAAAGCCAAAGGACCCTGGTTCAATTCCCTAGGAACCATGTAAGCCAGATGCACAAGGTGGCACAAGCATTTGTAGTTTGTTTGCAGTGACTGGAGTCCCTGGCATGCCCATTCTCTCCATTCTCTCTCTCTCATTCTCTTTCTCTCCCTATTTCCCAGATAAATAAAAATAAAATAAAATAAAATAAAATAAAAATTCAAATAAAAGTCAACTCCAAATGGATCAGAGACTTCAATGTAATATCAGAAATTCAAGGTGTTAAGTTAAAAGGAAAAAGTTAGAGAAAACACATCAAGATATAAGCATAGACAAGGATTTTCAGAATAGAACTTCTGTTACTCAGGAAATAAGGCCAGGCCAACAACTGACAAATGGAACTTTGTGAAATTAAAGAGTTTCTATATAGCAAGTGACACAATCAGGCGAAGAGAAAGTCTACAGAAGGGGAGAAAATCCTGCTAATTATATATCTGACAGAGGATTAACACTTACAATACGGCCTTTAATCCTAGCACTTGGAAGGCAGAGGTAGTAGGATGGTTGTGAGTTTGAGTCCAGCCTGGGACTACAGAGTGAGTTCCAGGTCAGTCTGGGCTACAGTGAGACCCCAACTCAAGAAAAAAAAAAATCTACAATATGCAAATAACTCAAAATTCTAAATATGAAATCAAACTCAGGCAATAAATGGGCTAATGAAATGAACAGACAATTCTCAAATGATGAAACACAAAGGGCCAATAAAAACATGAAATAATGTTTAACCTCACTAGCCCTCACAGAAATGCAAACTGAAACTACACTGTGATTCCATCTTAATCTAGCCAGAAAGACAATCATTAAGAAAACAAATAGCAAGCTAGGAAGATGCCTTAGTGGATAAAGTGCTCAGACAAGCAAGCACAGACACCTGAGTTCAGATGTCCAGAACCCACGTAAAGCCAGACATGGTCATGCAAGTATGTAATCCTCCCAGCAGGTCAGTATTGAGGTAGAAAGTGGCAGCAGGTGAATCAAGTTCATGAGCCAGTTAGCTTGGCAAGTGCGGTGGTAAAACAGTGAGAGATTTTGCCTCAAAACAGAGTGGAAGGTGAGGCCCAACACTGAAGGGTTCCTTCTGGCCTCTACATGTGCACCATGGCACGCGCACACACATACACATCATGAACACACCAGAGGAAGAAGGAAGGAAGAGTGGAAAAAAGAAAGAACAAATAACAAATGTTGGCAAGTATGTGGCCATAAGAGAATACTTATTCAATGATGGTGGGAATGTAACTAGCTCAGCCACAGTGGAAGTCAATCAGTATGGAGTTTCCTCAAAAATACAAAATTAAAATAAAAATAGAACTACCATATGACTGAGCAATACCACACCTGGGATTGAATCAAAGGACTTCAAGTAAACATATCACAGAGCTATTTGTGTATCAATATTTACTGGAGAATTATTCACTATAGCTAAGCTATGGAACCAAGTTCAAGTGGTCATCTTACCAAGGAATGGATAAAGAAGATATGGTAAGTATACACGATACTTTTCACTTAGACACAAACAAAACTATGTCTTTTACAGGAAGTGGATGCTACTGGGGACAACCATAGTAAGCAAATAAAACCAGTCTCAGGAAGACAAATATATACTTTTTCTCATAATATGGTTCCAAGATTTTATATAGATACATAAAATCAGGTATGTCTATTATCACTTAAAAGCAAGCTGGGTGTGGTGGTGCATGTCTTTAACCCTAGCACTTGGGAGGCAGAGGTAGGAGGATCACTGTGATTTCAAAGCCATCCTGAGACCAGCAAGTGAATTCCAGGTCAGCCTGGGCTAGAAGATATTACCTTGAAAAAAAAAAAAAAAAAAAAAAAGGAAGAGCAGGGGCTGGAGAGATGGCTCAGAGGGTTGAGATGCTTGCCTGCAAAGCCTAATACCTGGGCTCAATTCCTTGGCACCCACATAAAGCCAGATGTACAAAGTGGTACATGCATCTGAAGTTTGTTTGCAGGGACTGGAGGTCCTGGCATACCCATTCTCTCTCACTCTTTCTCATCTCTCTCTGTACATGCAAATAAATGTTTTTTCTTAAACAGCAAAAGTGTCTTGGGGGGACAAAAATGACTAACAAGAAGGGGTAGAGAATATAGAGAGTAGGGAAGTATAGGGAAGTTTGCTCAATATGCAATGTACACTTGTTTGGAAATGTATGCAGCACAGTACCATGTGCAATGAAAATATACAATGGAAAATTAAACACAAAACACCTCAAATACTTGCACAACTATGAACAGTGTGCAGATTCAGTCACTGTCCCTCTTTGTCAGGTGATGAGCACCATTACCTGTAGTAACCAGGCATCACAATGTGGACGCCGGCACTGGGCTGGCAGATCGCCGCAGCGTTCTTATCATCCATTTTGCGCACAGAGTCTGTGAAAGGTCCCGTAGCATTGATAACACACTTGGCTCTCACATCAAATTCCTGCCCTGTGAAAGAAAGTAGCATCAATCATGTACTCCATTTGTTCCTCTGGTCCCCAGTGCTGGGTTACTAATTCATCTATTAACCTATAGTGAAGTATATGGCATACCACACAGCCAGAGTTACTGAAAAACAAAGTAAGAGGCTCACTCCTGAGTAAATTTTACCAAAAACAAGTCCAAATTAAAGGGTAGAGGGTAGTATGTCACTTTTTCATTCTCAGCCTAGGTATAAAGTGCCTATAATCAAGGTGCTAAACACAAAGACAATGGAATGAGTAAATAACTCACTTTCTCCTCAAAGCCAAATGTGTAAACAGTATTACTGTCACAAAATATATTTCGCAGTGTGGGTTTCACAACTGCCTGCATGTTGATGGGACTATCGCAAAAAAAAATGAAAACCTAGCAGAGTTAAAAGTGATTGACTGTAATAATATGTAAATGCATGGCCTTTGTCACCTAAGTGATACTCAGAAACTTGGCACACTTATTTAATTTTATTAATAATATGTTTTTGTAAGGGAAATGGAATGCATTCATAGCTGTGAGAATTTTGTGGGCATTTATTATTATCAGTATCATTATTATTATTTAATACAAAGGGGAAAAATTGCCAAGTCCCACAAGGGAAAATTTTCATGTTAAACCAGTCATTGTTGACAATGAAGAATATAATTAATATGACTGAAGTCTGGCTTCAATGAAAGAAAAGTGACAGAAAAATTATAATTCAATCATTATACAAGCATAGCAAAATGCTAAGAAAAGCCTCCCTGGAGGAGACCTGGCATACCTGTGAGGACATCCTTGCACCGTGCGCCGCTCACCCGCTCCTTCCCCGTTTCGGGGTCTGTCTTCTTGAGCAAGCTCACTACCTCCATGTAATTGGCCGTGGCAGCCCCATACCTGGCAGCAGTGAGGGCGATGGCAAGGTTCATCCGTGCATCGTTGTGCTGTCCTGCAGCATGAAGGGAGGGACAGGAGTCACCTCGAGCCACAGACTGGTGGTTCAGAAGTGTGTCACAACAGATATGTCACATCTGTCCCTGTCACCCAGAATATACATGATGGCTGGGCAGCTCTACAGAGCACCATGTAGAAATGCACGGTCATCCTCAGGCTGACATTTACCTGCCTCTTTTGCAAGTGCCTTCGGTGTACCATAAAAATGATGCAAAATATCTCTTTCTTACATACATAGCTGACACCAATGATATGAAAGTTAAGGAATCAGTAATTATTCTCTCCATGTGGGAACATATGTGTATGTCAGACTTTTTCTAATACAGAAAAACCATAAACATGAAAGTAAGGCAATTCAAAACTTCAGAATATTTGACACCCCAACTGGTGTTGACGAACAATTTTTCTGAGTATGTGCTCTATCTAATATTCAAAATTGAAAGCTTAATCTTCCAGAGAGAACCTCTCAGTTTTCCATAAAAGGATTTTTCTTGGTTTGAATTTTGATCAGTGCTTCTTAAAATGTAACTTTTTTTTTTGTAAAAAATATAGCGTATAAAAGGTAAGAAATTAAGCAGGGCAAAATTTAATTACAGAACAATTCCTACCTGTATTGTTAAAGATTTATTACTGAAAAAAAAATCCCAGTTAAAGAAAACTAAAGGGGAGGAGAAAGCGGGGAGAGATGATTAATCACTTTAAAATACTGGCATCACTGGAGACTTTTTCTATTTATTATTGCCAGTGGAGTTAACGCTGACCAGGAAGAATGAGTCTACATTGCAGGGCCAGGTTCTCTGTGCCCTGAATAATTAATTATACAGGGCTAGATGTATTAAAGCAGGGTTCAAATTCCCACACATCGGGATCATTTCTATCAAGATAATACGGATAAAGGGATGAATCTGTAATGGATATTGTTGTTGATTTATGTCGCCAGCATACCAAACATGTAGTATAAATGGTTTATGTAAAGTTTCTTCCTTGTGATTCCGTCTGTGCAGGGCTGGAAGCACAGCGCAAGTCATCTGTTCCCACGAAAAGGGCAAAGTTATAAAGAGAGAATCAATGACTGCAGATCTCACTGCCCCACCCCAGAAACACCACATTCTAAAATGGCTGAACTAATACCAGGGGCTAAGATACTTCCCCCAAATTATATGCACTGTTAAGTGAAGAAGAGATAGAAAACCCTGATGTGCTTTTTTTTTTATGATTTGCAGGTTGTTTATCCAAAAATATGTCATTTATTACCCAGAAAACCTATTATTCTGGAGTTAATTGTATCCAAAATTTCACAGACTGTTAAGTAGGAAAAGAAAGAAATATAGTCACAACAGCATGGTAGGGGTGTAAAAAACTCAGCATGACCCTGGAGTAGCCTCAGTCAGCAGTGAAGTTTAAGAAGCCAACTATTACTAAGGCAAGGCCCTCTACTTAAAAAAAGAGTACTAGAATACATCCACAGAAACTAAAACAGCACTACAGTTTTGCTTCCTCTTTGACCAAGGAGATGACACAGTGCTCATCCTGCCAACCTCTCAGGGAGATGTACATTAAGCAGTGAGATCCCCCCCAGCAGAGGTTTGCATTTACTAGCACAACACACTAAGTCATGCTTGTTCATGCCATAGGCATACAGCAGGCAACTCGCCCTCTTGGCTATGTCACTTTAGCATGGAAAGTCACATGTAAATCAACAGCTTTAAATCCTACATGAACTACTTCAAGGAATCAGGCAGAAATTCCACTTACATGGCAGATTCCTGTATAAATGATAAATCTATACACAGTCATCTCATACCAAGGAGACCAAGGTGATCTTGATAGTATAAAATTTTCCAAACTGGGTGTGGTGGCAGCAAACACCTTTAATCTCAGCACTCGGGAGGCAGAGATAGGAGGATCACTGTGAGTTCTAAGCCAGCCTGAGACTACACAGTGAGTTCCAGGTCAACTTGGGCTATCACGGAAAACCCAGCAATATAAGAAAACTATAACAAGAAAGAAGTGAATGCACAGTTATACTTTAAAGAAACTATCCCTTCTAGTCTCTATTGATTCATCAATATTTTTATTTATTTATTAATATTTATTTATGTGTATGGGCTGGCCATGGTCTCACTTGTTCTTCAACATCCACCTCAGTTCCCAGTAGTTAGTGCCTGCCTTGACTGAATCAACATTGTGACTTACTGACAGGGACCCTCTAGGATATGATGCTGGCCTGCCACAATTCTGCTCCCACTATTCTTATTATCTCCACTGACAAATTATTTGCACCTCCTTCACATTCAGGCCTTTTTGCCTTTGCCCTACTTCTTACTCTTCTGGGTGGGGACCATTTTGGAAGCTTTAAAAAAAAAATAGTTCAGAACTGGAGAGATGTCTACTGTTTCTTCAGGCTAGCATTATGTTCTGTGCATAACTTACCTCCAATCTTCCTAATACTATATCCACTCATATTCCCAAGCACTTTCCATTTAGAAAACTAGCAAGCTTTGCTTAGGAGTTGAGCTCTAAGATAAAGGCAGGGATACAATGCTCATAAAGACAGAGGACAGCCCAGGGCTGGAACTCATTTCCTACTGCGATGACTAGATGATTCCCCTACTGAGAGGGGAGGGACTATGGGGGGAACATGGGAGAGATGGCAAGGGGCTTCTCACTTATGTGCTTTTCTGTTGTTTAGTTTGTGTTCTTATGTCTCTATCTCTCTTTCTACCCTTCCCTTCCTTCCTGTCTTCCCCTTTCCCTCTCTATCATTAGTACCAAGCACAGAACAGCTATCCAATAAGTGTTAATATCTGGCCAGTTCCATACAGCATGTTAAATGTACAAGCTCTGAAAGTCTTACCTGTAATTATGAAACAAAATGTCCTATCTTTTTAGCCACCAGCAAGGTTGTGTCTAGATATTTGAGGGGTGTAGGGAATCTAGAAATATGTACAAAAAATGAACTTAACCCCAAACTAGCCTTTCTATGTACCTGAATAATGAGAAGGGAGGAGAAATGGCTATGAGTGATTCCCTCAGGATGACCCCAAGTATTGTCCCCTGCTCTACTGGAGAGTGCAAACAATGCCATTATTAGCTCCTCAAAATTGAGGAGCAAGTAATTTACTTCCCTTGAGCCTAGGAGCTCATTTTCCCAGCAAGCATTCCTCTGTGTAGATACTTACCTCCACTGGTTCACCTCTTCAGATACAGAACAAACCAGATCTGCCGTGAGACACCCAGATACCTGCAGTGAATGCTTTCTGGGGTAAAAATAATATATTTTCATTATTTTAAGCTAAATCTCCTCTACCCTGTTTCTTGACATTTTGAAGTGTCTCTATCCCTCCTGTAACTGCACTTCTGAAGAAAAAAAAAAAGTTCTTAACAATACTACCTGCAATTGAATGTGCTACAATAGTCTCTAATCCCCACCAAAATGGTCTGCTTATGAAGTTTAGATTTTCAAATCTGCTTCCTGGGAGCCAGGCAGCATTGCACTGCCACGCTGATCAGCGAGGAGCTCTGTCTTGGCACTGACACAGAGATCCAGACGGTGACTGGGAAAATCTGTTCCCTGCTCTGTTCTCGTTTGCACTTGAGATCTTACATATGCGCACATACTAAGCTTTAAACTCACAGGAGAGGAGGCACATAAGAGGTGGAACTATAACTGTTTTGTCTTGTTTAGAAAAACAAAACATGATATATACCCACCAAAAAGAATAAAGGCTGTTGGTGGTAAGGATTTTGTCTTCCCCCTCAATGGTCTTGCATATGTCAGAGTGAAGAGTATTTGAAGTGAGAGTTTCATGATTGCACGTAATTTAGGGCGTACCATCTATAAAGACAGGCCACACATATAAATATTTTGGAGACATAGCAGTATTGCTCTCCTCAGAATCAAAGTTTGGCAACTAAGTTAAAGATGAAAAAAACAAAAACAAAAAGTATTACTGGATGCATAAAGGGTGTGGAGGAAGAGTAAATATGAGGGGAAGAAAAAAGTAAGAAACTAGCTGATATATCCTGTTCCTTCAGAACTAAAACTCTGAGATGCTATGAAAGTCCATACACAACGTTACTCTTGGCAAACATCCTTAAATGGTCCTTTACTGTTAAAAGACCCACATGGGGAGAAACCTACCTATCTCTTATCTACCTATGGAACTAGAAAGTCTAAATTTTCATTCATTAAAATATACCACCCTCATCTACAGCACCTAACCTGAATCTACCCAAGATGCCTTACATACCCAGCAAGCTTTTCCTGGACTAGACAAGAGGATGGGTGGGGAGGGAGTGGAGGGGAACGGAAGGGGTGGGAAACACAAATCTAGACACAAATGGCAATGGTACCATAAAATTCTACATCCTCAAAAGCAGACCAAATGGCTGAACCTTCACCAGGCCCTTAGAGGGAACACCTGACCCACAAGACACTGGAGAGGGTATGATGAAGACTGACCTTAATCTTCTACAGCTTCTCTCTCTCTCTCTCTCTCTCTCTCTCTCTCTCTCTCCCTCCCTCCCTCCCTCCCTCTCTCTCTTTTTCTCTGTTCTCTCTATCTCTTTTATATTAGTTAACTTTTTCTTCCTTTTCTTAGTGGGCACTGACCTGTAACTCCCAGTACCAGCATGTGGCTATCATCCACAATGAGCTTTTGATCAGACAGACCTACAAGGTTTCCTAAAAGAAAGACAGATTTCTGTCAGAGTACTTGATGACCCACCAAAGGTTACTGGTAAGACCCTACTGCTGAAGACACCTTATGCAGTTGTCACATAAAATGGAATGGCATGGCTGGAAGCTGGAAGAGAGTCACTCCCCAGACAGTCAGCGCATCTAGTGCCAGACGGTGCTACATGGGCGACTGGGGGAAAATGATCAATATCTATCCAAGCAACTCATGGTCTCACCTACTTAGCAGCAAATAACCTGTCGTGATGCTCACACAAGTGCAATAGTGGCACACAGCCATGGTGGGAAACCACCTGCTCTCAATTTGGCTAACTGGTCCCCTCAGTGGTACCAGATCCATAGCTGGATCTGGGAAACAAGTCAGAACCATATCCAAACATAAGCCCGCTCTCCACTATCAAGCAACCACCAATCATGGGCTACAAGAGGGCCTACACCTATTAAATTCTCTATAAAAAAGTAAGGGTTATCTCATTTGTCTGGTGCTAACTCCCTCTCCATTGGAGAATGTGCTTCTCTTTTTCAGATAGATGTAGATCCTAAGGAGAGAGCCACCCCATCATACCTCAAAAGGGCCCTGGCTGAAACTAAGAACAATTGGTAAAACAAGAAAGGGTGTTGTTTTCTTGGTGAACTGGGTACCAGCACAAGGGTGAAGGAGATCAACACAGAGAAAAATCAACTCCTACCAAATCAGAGATCCAGAGACCCAGAGGCCCCCAATACCTCATGACTGAAGCACACCAAAAATGAACCCAACATGGCTCAGGGAAATTTTGCGGAAGAGGGGGCGGAAAGAATGTCAGAGCCACATGTTGGGTCATGATATGCAGAGACATTTAGCTTACCCATAACTGTCGGCTAACTCCACAATGCATGACCCGTATACTTCAACAAGGAGGGGCCAAGGGGAGGGGGTAGGTAATGGATGAGCCTAATAATGGTACCAAATTGACTGTATTTTCTGAATACAAAACTAATTAATAATATATATATATATATCACCCATAATTTTGTCACCAATACAACTTCTACTTTGCAATGTTGCAATTTCCTTCCATCCCCTGTGCCATGACATAGGTCTTGGCAATCGCTTTGACTCTTTCTCACACAGGGGAAGGAGGCTTTCAAGAAAGAATACCTCCCTAAAGTGATAGCCCCATTTCTAACAAAATCCTCACAGAAAGTTTTATTGTCTCAGATAGCCAGGGTCACAGTGACCTCTGGAAACTTCCCCTTTGCAGTCTGGTAATTCAATGGCTAATCTAGGAAACTCACATTACATTTAAAACTTCCCTTTCTGAAGGGAAGAATGCAAGAGGAAGCAGAGCAAAATAAGGGTGTGCATGCATGAGCATGTGCAGACAGTAGTAAATTCTGCTGTAAGTAGAAGTGATGAGCACAGTCTTCATGGTGAATTCTGACAACATGCCATTTCCAAAAGTAAGTCACTTACAGAAAGTGCTTATTGTGGAAGGATTGGTGGGCTTGATGAGAATAGACTTACAAGGTGCAGTGCAGAGCGGCACTGGGTTTGAAACTTCTGAGTGCATTACTAATCTAGCTGGGGGCAGTGTGAATGATGCTGGGCACTTGCATGTGCCCATATCCTACAGGAACAGAGAGCTGGAATCTCTGAAATTACATATGATGGTCAATCTGAATAGCTACCTATTGCTTTCAAGATACTGCTTCAACCTTCTCCCCATCTCTAAATTTGCATGAATTCTTTGTACATTCAAACAAGTGCCTTTGACCACTAAGCCATCAGTCCATCCCACTTTGTACATTCAAAAGAGATTGGAGGTAGCCAGGCATGATGGCGCACACCTTTAATCCCAGCACTCAGGAGGAAGAGGCAGGAGGATCCCTGTGAGTTCAAGACCATCCTGAGACTCCATAGTGAATTCTAGGTCAGCCTGGGTTAGAGTGAGACCCATATAAAAAACAAACAAACAAAAAAAGTTCAACAAAAGAGATTGGGGGCTGGAGAGCTGGTTCAGCAGTTAAAGATCTTGGCTACAAAGCCTAAAGACTTGGATTAGATTTCCCAGTACCCATATAACATCAGATGTACAAGGTGGTACTTGTGTCTGGAGTTTTGCAGTAGCTAGAGGCCCTGGCATGCCCATTCTCTCTCTGCCTCTCTCTCTCTTTCTCTTAAATAAATAAACAAAATATTTAAATTATAAAAAAGACTGAAAATCCATAAAGACCAGACAGGTACTTTATCAATAACATCAGAAGAAAAGAAAAAGCAAAAAACTGTCCTTTTCCATTAGACTGAAAGTTATAATTATATTTCATTTAACTTTTATGAACTCCATAATATATTGTGAATATTTTCTCAAATCTTCTGTCCTTCCTATAGCCATGGCCTTTTAGTTATGGGTTTTCACAGCTCCCCTTCCACTCTGACTCTGGGCTCCACCATGGGCAATTGCTTGGTCAGTGGAGTATGGTGAGAAAAACAGCTTCCAAGGATCACCTGTGTGTCTCTGCCCTGCTCCTGCCTGCCCTCTGCCAATGATATAAAGGAAAGACAATCTCTGGTGAGCTGGACCTAGGAAGAGGATGGGAGATACTGTGATTGACCCCACTCACTCATCCTAGCCCAGGCAGGCATCCTGCATCAGCTGACAGTCAGCCAAACACCTGTACACAGAAGTTCAAGTTCAGCAAAAACCAGGAACCACCAAGCACATGAGCCATGAAGCTTGTGCAATTAAGGCTATCAATTTCTATAAGCAAGACCAGCTAGAAACTTATAGGATCATGAATTTGCAGTTATAGCCAAAGCTTATATAAAAACAGAAAGTACCAGAAATGCAGTCACTGAACTAGAAAAACTCCAGTGTGTTAAGTAGTGTCTACAAAGTG
The DNA here is from genome assembly GCA_036346955.1 of Dipus sagitta. Taxonomy (NCBI): domain Eukaryota; kingdom Metazoa; phylum Chordata; class Mammalia; order Rodentia; family Dipodidae; genus Dipus; species Dipus sagitta. The sequence continues at coordinate 82,788,429 of CM070774.1, forward strand.
ACCTTTTCATTTATTTAGACAGTAAGGTATATTTGCCTATGTTTCATCATATATGTATGGTGTATATGTATGTATGTATGTGTGTGTGTGAGTGTGTGTGTGTGTGTGTATATATATATATATATATATAATCTTTCTGATTGATGTACACTCTTTTAGTATAGTCTGGTGAAACTCCAAATTAAAGCATAATATTCTGAGTTTTTGAATTGGAGTAATTTGCTGTCATCTATCCATGCTATCATTCTCAAGAAGGGACACCTGTTACCACTGAACATATAATCATTTTTATTATTAAATACAAAGGTACAATTAATGCAGACACAGGTATGACCTGCATCATAATTGTGCCTGGCCTTTCCCTTCAGGTTCTCTTTTTCATTATCGTGGGCCTTTTGTTCCCTCAGGTTTCTTTTGTCTCACCCTAAATTCTCAAATAAGCTATTTACAATCTGAATAATTAGCAATCATGGTGGATCTGTGGTCTTTGGCCTCATGTAAAGGAAACATTGTCAAATGCCTGAACATGACATACAGAAGAACATAAAGTTTCCATACCCTTAGGACTTTCCTTTCTTGAAAAACTTTTTAAATGAATCTAATGAGGAGAGAATTTCCTACTTTTCAGACACTTAGGAATCTAACTAGTGTTGAACAAAAATGAAACCGCATTTAAATTGCAAACAACAGAATGCTCTGGGTATTCATTAGCTATTTCCGTACAAAAATGTTCCATACATTAGCTTATAATGAAGACTCCCATGCCTACTTCAGGACAATCCATTCTTTCTCTAGCACAAGCCAAAAGTACTTCACACTCCCTCCCTCCTTCCTTCTTTTCTTCCGTCTCTCCTTTCTTCCTTCCTTCGTTGCTCTCAAAATGTATTAGAAAGAAAAACAATAAATGAAGCAATGTAACAAAAATGCATTGAAACTGGAGCATCAAGAAGCAAGACATAAACCAGGTGTGGTGGCGCACGCCTTTAATCCCAGCACTCGGGAGGCAGAGGTAGGAGGATTGCCATGAGTTCAAGGCCACCCTGAGACTACATAGTGAGTTCCAGGTCAGCCTGGGCTAGATTGAGACCCTACCTAGAAAAATTAAAAAAAAAAAAAAAAAAAGAAGCAAGACATGAGGCTGGAGGGATGGCTCAATGGTTAAAGGCACTGCTTGCAAAGCCTGCTTGCCAAGGGTTTGATTCCCAAGGACTAACTTAAAGCCAGATTCACAAAGTGGCTTGATCTGGAGTTTATTTCCAGTGGCAAGAGGCTCTGGCTCATTCATTTTCATTCTCTCTATCTCTCTCTACAAACATTAAAAGTATTTTTAGGGGTGGAGAGATGGCTTAGCAGTTAAGGCCTATGAAGCCAAAGGGTCCGGGTGCTATTCCCCAGGACCCATATAAGCCAGATGCACAAGGTGGTGCATGCATCTGGAGTTCATTTACAGCGACTGAAGGCCCTCTTTCTCTCTTTGTCTATCTTCCTCTTTTGATCTCTCAAATAAGTAAAATAAAATAAAATTTAAAAAATAAAAATATTTTTATTTCAAAATTTAAAAAAAGAAGCAAGACATACTACTAAGACTGTATCCTTGTTTGTGAAATGCACAAAATTCATCACTTAGCCAACTTGAATGCCTAGCTGCGATGGCAAAACTCTTCTTTGAATTGAAGTCTGGGGCCTGGGAGATGGGTCAATGATTTAGGCACTTGCCTACAAAGCCTAAGGACTCCAGCCCGGCATTGTGGCGCATGCCTTTAATCCCAGCACTTCAGAGGCAGAGGTAGGAAGATCACCAAGAGTTCGAGGCCACCCTGAGACTACATAGTGAATTCCAGGACTAGAGTGAGACCCTACCTCGAAAAACCAAAAAAAAAAAAAAAAAAAAGCCTAACGACTCCAGTTTGATTCCCCAGTACCCACATAAAGCCAAATACACAAAGCGGTGCATGCATCTGGAGTTCCTTTGCAGTGGCAGGAGGCCCTGGTGCACCCATTCTCTCTCCTTCTTTCTCTTTCCCTGTCTCTGTCTCTTTTCAAATGAATAAATAAAAATAATTTTTAAAAAACTCTTCTTTGAATTAAAGTCTGGACGGTATGGCATCTTTTAAAAATTTTTTTTATTTATTTGTTTATTTGCAAGCAGTGAGAGTCACAGTACCTATTACCTCAGTACCTAGGACTGCAGGTAGTAGAAACTGAAAAAGGTAAGAATGGGCCAACTGCCCGGGGACATTGGGCTGGGAGAGCAGGTTCAATCTCTTTGGGAAAGTCATATGCTCCCTAGACCTTCCCATTTCTCAACACGTGTCTTTATCTTCCCTGTGGAGCACGTGTAGATATGTACAATGTTTGTGTGCATGGGACACAACCTCAGGTTTTGGTCCTCATCTTCCACTTTGCTTCAGACAAGGTATCCTCGTTGTTTTGTCTCTGCTACTTTGGGGGCACCAGACAAGCTAGATTGAGAGCTTCTTGATTCTCCTGGACATGGTGGGATACTAAATACATACCATTTGGCATCAGGCTTTACCTGAGCACTGGGTAGTCAATCTCAGGTCAGCAAGCTTTCAAGCAAGTTCCTTTAACAACTGGGCCATCTCTGGAACCACTGAAGCATTGCTAAAACATCACAAACCCAATGCCTTCTTTTCTGTCTTGAGTTCTAGGAAGACTAGCAAAGCTTCTAGCATGCATGCATACTTAAGATCAAGCCGAATGCACTGACTGTTCATTCCAGGTGCTTCATCTAGCACTGTAGTCTCACATCTAAGCAAGCAGGATGACAATGGGCCTGACAGTCACTGGCACCAACAAGTCAGGGTCACAGTGCATGCTACAACATAATAGTTCTCAATACATTCACTATATTTACCTTTTTTAAAAATTTATTTATTTATTTATTTATTGAAAGTGACAGAGAGAGAGAGAGAGAGAGAGAGGGAGGGAGGGAGGGAGGCAGAGAGAGAGAATGGGCGCGCCAGGGTCTCCAGCCACTGCAAATGAACTCCAGATGCGTGCACCCCCTTGTGCATCTGGCTAACGTGGGTCCTGGAGAATCAAGCCTCAAACCAGGGTCCTTAGGCTTCACAGGCAAGCGCTTAACCGCTAAGCCATCTCTCCAGCCCTATATTTACCTTTTCTGAATGGGGGGGCGGTATATGTGTGCTACAGCGCACGTGTAAAGGTCAGAGGGCAACCTCAAAGCATCTGTGCTCTTCTTCCATCATTTTTGAGACAGACTCACTTGCCCACAAGTTTCTCATTCTGGCTCAGCCTTGCATGTCATAGGCACATTGGAATCACAGACATGTGTGTCACTTTATGTCCAGCTTTATATGGGAGCTGGGGAGGACTGAACTCAGGTGAGCAGGTCAAGTAAGGGGCTTTACTGCTGAACCTCTGAACCATCACCACGGCCCCCTATATTTACCTTTCATTATTAAAAAAGAAAATACTGAAAAGCCACAATACTGCCTAAAATAGGGTTAGAGCTTAAAATGTTTACGCACACAGGTCTTTTTCCACCTCAGCCTGTGGTGGAAGTGATGGCAGCAGTTACAATGACAGATGTCAGCAGCTGAGGACAGCACTAAGTGACTAAACAATAAAGTCTTCAGAGAGCTGGTTCAGGGACAGAGTTTGCCTGTGGCCAAATATTATTTTTGGTTCATGTTCATTATTTTTCAAGGTAGGACTTCTTTCTGCCTTTCCATCATTTCCGCTGATATTCTAAGTCTTTCTGAGAAATTCCTTTGTGTATTCCTTTAACCCCAGCACTCCAAAGATTAAGTTAGGAAGATTTTGAGTTCAAGGCCAGCCTAGACTACATCATGTGACTATATCAAAAATTAAAATAACAAAAACATTTTTTTTTACTGGGTGTGGTGGTGCATGTCTTTAGTCCTAGAACTTGGGAGGCAGAGGTAGGAGGATCACCATGAGTTCAAGGTCACCCTGCGACTCCATAGTGATTTTCAGGTGAGCCTGAGCTAGAGTGAGACCCTACCTCGAAAAACCAAAAGATAATAATAATAATTTTTTAAAGAGAAAATCCTTTTTTCTTTAAGTCAGCCAGATTGAATTTTCCCTGCCTGTGATTACACTTTTGGGCAAGTCTTAACTGTCATCATTCCAGCCATAGGATGGACCCTAGCTCTTCCTGTTCTGTAAATTGCAATCACAACATTCAAAATAAGCCAGGCAAAAACTTAGGAATCCAATTATATAAATAGCCCAAAGATGCCCTTTGATATAACCAAACCACTTTTCATCATCAAAGGGCCAGCAAACATGTGAGTCCTCCACTTACAACACACCCTGCCTTTGAGCCCTCCTCTTTGCACGAGCACATGCACAACTTTTTTTACAAAATGCTAGAATGGCTCAATCTGCCCCAGGGGTGATTTCAAGTGTGAGCTACATAATAAGTACATGGAACTCTGTGCTGAGAGGCAGCCTGGGAATTCTAACTGGAAGCCGCCTTCTGAGAACCTTTGTCTGTGCCATAGTGAGCCTTGTATCTAATCAGATTTCTCTCTTTAATCACAGGAAGATTCCATCTTATCAAACTGTAATCTAATCAATCGGACAAGAGCCCAGTGCCCCAGTCTGAAAGCCAATGTACAGAAGAGTTAACAGGGACATGTTGTCATTCTCATCTGTGCTGGGAGAGGGGGTCAGGACCCCACCCACAAACAGGCACACTCCCTTAGTAGGTCTGCCTCTCCATCTGTAAAATCAGGCTAATATCAATCTCTTGCTCTTCCATCACAGCTACAGAAATGACCCCATTCAGCATATATGAAAAACAGAGCCAGGCATGGTGGCTCACACCTTTAATCCCAGCACTCTGGAGGCAGAGGTAGGAAGACTGCCCTGAGTTTGAGGCCACCCTGAGACTACATAATGAACAGGTCAGCCTGCGCCAGAGCAAGACCCTACCTTGAAAAACCAAAGGAAAGAAAACAAAAACAAAAATAGATAGGAACGAAATTATTATGGCTTTTTGAGATACCTTATATTTATGTCCAAGTCGTAAACATTACTAAATTATCAGAATAATGTGTCAACAACTCAGATACCATATTTTATTGGGAAACTGTATTTTTAAATTTTATTCTCTAAAAGTACAAGAACTGGTAAGTTAGAACACAATTCTCTTTTTAACTACAAAAGTAAAGAATGCAGAATATGCAATTGCCTCCACTTGAACTTTTTTTAAAAAAATATTTTATTTATTTATTTGAGAGAGAGATTGGCAGATAGATTAGAGAGAGAATATGCATGCCGGGCCTTAGGCCACTGCAAATGAACTCCTGACACATGCACCACCTTATGCATCTGCCTTATGTGGGTACTGGGGAATCAAACCTGGGTCCTTAGGCTTCATAGGAAAGTGTTATAAACACTAAGCCATCTCTCCAGCCTATCCACTTGAACTTTGTGTGTATGGGACAAGGGCTCATGTAGCATAAGCTGGGTCTCAAACTGGCTATGTAGCTAAGGATGACCTTGAACTTCTAATCCTCTGTCCATCATGTCAGGAGTCCTGGGACTATAGACCTGAGCCACTATACCTCGTTTACACAGTGCCAGGTATTGAACCCAGGACAAGTACTCCATCCACTGAGCTATATCCCCAACCTTTCATATGAACTCTTACTAAGCAAAATCATGATCTTAATTTGATTTTTCAACTAGGTTTGATTTCTAGAAGATTACAGATGCTAATGCTAGTGGGTCCAGCCTTCTGTGGATCAAAATTCAGGTACTCATGCTTATGCAGCAAGCTCTTTTGCTAAACCATGTCCTCAGTCTCCAGGCTTTCTCTCTCTCTCTCTCTCTGTCTCCCTCTCTCTCTCTCCCTCTCTCTCCCTCTCTCTCTCTCTCTCTCCCTCTCTCTCTCCCTCTCTCTCTTTAATATTTGTAGAATATTTAAAAAATATTTTTTTAATTTTTTTTGTTCATTTTTATTTATTTATTTGAGAGTGACAGACAGAGAGAGAGGCAGATAGATAGAGAGAGAATGGGCACGCCAGGGCTTCCAGCCACTGCAAATGAACTCCAGATGCATGTGCCCCCTTGTGCATCTGGCTAACGTGGGTCCAGGGGAATCGAGCCTTGAACCGGGGTCCTTAGGCTTCACAGGCAAGCACTTAACCGCTAAGCCATCTCTCCAGCCCAAAAAATATTTTTAATTCATTTATTTTTGAAAAGGCAGGTAAATAGAGAATGGGCACAGCAGGGCCACTAGCCAATGCAAATGAACTAAGATGCATGTGCCACCTTGTGCATCTGGCTTTATGTGGGTGTTGGGGAATCAAACTCAAGTGCTTAGGCTTTGCAGACACAAAGCATCTTAACCACCAGTCCATCTCTCCAACACTGGACTTTCTTTTATAATAGCATTATGGGTCATCCAGTTTTCATGGATGTTTCACTGCTCATCAGAACAAACAAATAAGGATAAGAACTTTGTTCCATTCCCCAACATCACTTCCAATTCATTTCTAGCAAGACAAAATTTTTGGTGTGCAAAAAGGTGTTAAAGAATTATTGGGGGGGGCTCCAAAGTAGCAATTAATAAAATCTGTGAGTTGTACAGATGTCAATAAACTTACTACAGCCTGATAACCTTAAAAGAATTTTTAAAATTGGGTATGCTAGATCATTACATAGCTATGGGCTAAGGAAGAAAATTGAGGTGCAAATACTGTAAGAATCAGCCTAATTTCACCACTTCCTAGTAGTCATAGAATATATGAATTGTCTTCCAGACAAAAAGATATATTTATGTACAATACAGTTAACAAGAACAGGACATCAATATTGCAATCATATACACCAAATAATGTGCCAGGTGCTATAGACGTATTTTTAAACAAACTTGTTGAGGTAAAACGTATAAACATGTAAAACAGAACTTTCCCTTTGGGGTGGCAAGAGAGAGGAAAGTAACTATAGATGTGATCAATATTCCCCTGGACTTGAGAAAGACATTTCCAATATTCTCCAGTTTGAATGGAAGCTGCACTCAATAAATATGTATGAGTTTACAAAGGAAATAATTCAATAAATAACCTATAGAGTTGTTTCTGATAAATTATTAAACAATTTACAATGAAACAGTGCCATAACAGCTTATGCCTGAATGGTTGGTACACACCTGTAATGCCAGCCCTTAGAAACAGAAGCAGGAGGATTATGAGTTTCAGTCTACCCTGGTCAACATAACAGAACTTTGTCTCAGGAAAAATAACAAATAGTTCTTTCAACAATGAATGGCAAATGTTTCTTTTGTTTCTAAACTGCTATAGCAAGACTCAAATATTAAGAACAACCATCCAAGAGGAGGGCATGAGGTTCCCATCCCTCCCTAAGAATTTATTGGCAATTGGTGGTTGTAGAGGAGGGGAGACATTTTCTTCAGCGGTATAGCCCCCCATGTGCACTGGTAAACACACCCCCCACACACACATACTCATGCAAGCAAAATACATAACAGATGTATAAAAACTATTAATAAATATTTTTTAAACCCACAAACCAATGATACCCTCAAACTTCTAGTCATTTCCTACAATTTAAAAAGATGCGCTGCAAATTTATATAGTATTCAATGCCAATACCATTCCAAATTAAAAATAGATTTATTAGCTTCACTTTTACGTTTTAAATACAAAGCTGGGACACAACATAGCTATTAGTACTAATGCTTTCACATCTGTTTTATAAAGAAAAGTATAAAGAACCAAATCTTGTGTTTCAGTGAGTAGGGCTTTAAGCCTACATCCCTGGCAATTCACAAGGTCTTCCAGGAAATGCTGGTTATTGTCAAAAAAAAGATCTCATTAGTTTCTAAGACAGTCAAGGTGCCCTTGCCCTACTTTCATTACTGAAAGCCTTCAACCTGCAGGCTCATCCCTTACAGCTCCTGAATCAATTGCTGCACTTGGTGATGCACAAGGAGCTGGCCCTGGCCAGGGGCAAACACAGGGGTCTAGGAGTCCCTGGTGCTTACTGGCTGCAGTCCCACTCACCATATACACCAAGCCACCCCAATGGTCTCCATGTGCCTTGTGACTAGAATTCTGCTCCCTCATCTCACTTGCTTACTTAGAGCTCTGACATTAGGCCTAGCCTTTCCCCCCAGTGAGGCTTCTGGCCATTTCAAAGGATAGCTTAATGTTCTCCTAAGAGAACTCCTTCCTCCAAAAGAAGCCAAAATATTATCATGTGTTAGATTCCACAGGCTACTTGTCAGAGAAAACTGTTGTCCTGCCCAGAACCACACACTGATAAAGACAGAATGGACATGAAAGTTACCATGTCAGCTCAGACAGGTGGCCTGGGCTCAGTCACTACCCTCAGAAGCTGCTCAGAGCTTGGATAGACCTGTTGGTTTGCTGTTCTGAAGCTACTAACCTGCCTTGGGAGAGCCATACCCTTCAGTGTTATGAGAAGGTATCTATGTTTGAAAGATAAGAACTTGAGTTTGTCAGTTAGCCTAGTCAAGGGTCAGTGCTGGCCAAGCGGCTGCATGAGTAGTCTGTGAAGTTCTCATCACACTGGAAATGTGAGAAAGAAAAATACCTCCTCTATTCCTTGTCAATATCACAAGCTGAGTTTGCGAATTCAAAGTTAATTTTACTTTATGAGTTCTTAATTCATCTGGTCAATAATGAAAGTTTTGCCATGCCAAAATGCTGGATTCTAATTAAAAACCTAAGCCTAAGAATCAAAGACTCAATTCAAGCTGGCTGTAACAGACCATTCACCTTAAGGAGAGAGCAAAATTATAATATATTACACCATTAAAATACAACTTAAAATACAGTATACTAGTCTTCAACAACACACGTCTTGAAAGTTCTGAGGAGCACTGAACAAAGATGCTTTTGTACAACACTCACAGCACTTTGATGTGGCCGTATGTTCATTAAAAGGAAGCATTACTACTCACATACATAAGGTACATGATGAATTCAGTATGTGCCCAGAATTGGCTAATGCCATTAAAGTACATGCCAAAAGAACAGACTATAAATCAAAATGCAATTTGTCAAAGTTAGATCCTAATATGATACAGGTTAAAAATAAATAAATAAACCGCCAATGTTCCGATGTGGGATTGGCGAGGAGAGCTAAACCCAAACTGCGACCAGGTTGCAGTTGACATGCCTTTGTTCTATCTATAGCTTTGGCTATCCCTCTCCTTCCTCCACCTGGATCAGTACAAAATTAGCATGCACCAGCCATTCTTCACTCTCCAGAGGGTTTCTATCTCTAACACCGCTTTAAAGACGGGTGTTCTTTCCAAAATGCTGACATAAACCAGTTGGGCAATCACAGATTTTTCTAAGCCCACATTATTGAAGTTTTAAAAGATCTAGATTATTCTTAAAACAGAATTTAGAAATAAATGACATTACTTTATTAACTCATTTCCAAATTGCAGACTTAACCAAAGACCAGGAAGGGCACATAGGCCAATAAAGAGGCAGAGGAAACTATCAACACAACAAGAAAATCGGAGTAGTAGACATTGGAGAGTTTTCCAGGAAACAAAAGCAATGAGGTGGAAACTAGACCATGAGTGATGCCTTCCCTTTCCTACGTTTTCAGTTCTCTTTCTAGCCCAAGATTCATTCACAGCAGCACTAAATGTCATCCAAGACTCTCCCATTAGTCATCCAAGCATGGTTTCTACATCCTGAGTTCCCTACAACAAATGCTGCTTTCGTTCACCGCATCCCCACTGGCAACTAAATTCCTCAGCCTGGCAGTCCTGGACCTTTATGATCACAGGCCCTGATGTGACTGCACACCTCTGCTCACCCTCATCTCAGGCTCCACACACAATATTCCCCTCCATGTCCTCCCAGCTCACTTGACTACACTTCTCTTTCGTAAAATTCAGCAAAGCACTGTGCACTTACAAGCTTTCCTCAACTTCCTACCCCTTCCACAGTGTATCTGAGCTGTTGCTGTATATCACCCCCTTGCCTATCTACATCCTCTGCCAAAAAGTCTTGTGAGGAAAGGCAACATTCTGTGCTGTTTCATCCAGTACCTATGATATTATCTATATTATATATACAAATATTATAACTATGCTAGAAATAAATAACTGAAAATGTGACTCAGTTAGTAGAGCACTTGCCTAGTATGCTCAAGCCCTGAATTTCATCCCAGCACCATAAAAAGTGAACAAAAGTGGTAGTAATATAAAAACTAAGTGTGGGCTGGAGAGATGGCTTAGCGGTTAAGCACTTGCCTGTGAAGCCTAAGGACCCCAGTTCGAGGCTCAACTCCCCAGGACCCACGTTAGCCAGATGCACAAGGTGGCACACACGTCTGGAATTCATTTGCAGTGGCTGGAGGCCCTGGTGCGCCCATTCTCTCTCCCTCTCTCTATCTGCCTCTTTCTCTCTCTGTCTGTCTCTCTCAAATAAATAAATAAAAATAACAAAAAAAAAATTTTAAATAAATAAATTAATTAAAACTAAGTGTCTTTTCATCTTGAAGAAAACATGAATCTATAGCATTTGAACTTACTATGCAAAATATCCTTTCTTTAACCACTCTAAGCATTTCAATACTAATACAATAAAGCCAGCCTTAAAGAACAGAGTACATAGCTCAAGAACAGAAAATCTCCGAAGTACTGATAGTTACCTGAGAAGTTCATACAGAAGTGACAATGACCTACTATAAGATAGACTTACAGGAGAACACTTCAGTTCGGCATCACACGTTCACCTTGATCCTTCTCCCCAGTAACCATACCTCATGAAGTTTAGTGGTATTCACAGGAAAACCAGCTCTTCTATCTTGGGACTCGTCACAGATTTCTGAAGGGACACTTTGTCCAATCTTACGAGAGGTTAATAACATCTAAAACTGGACCCTGGTGTTAGCATCAGATTCTTTAATAAACAAGAAGATAACATATCGAGCCCCAGGCTACAAAAGATGCTCTGGGGCTGGATAGGTAGTTTAGAAGTGCTTTCGTGTGAAGCCCAAGGACCTGTATTTTACTCTCCAGATCTGACATTCGCCAGAAGCACAAAGCTGAGGCAAAGGCAAGGTTGCAAATGCCCACTAGGTGGCACAAACATCTGGAATTCGATATCAGTGACTGAGGCACTGGCACACCAATTCTCTCTCTCTAAAATGAAGTTATTTTTTAAAAAGATGCTCTGTAATCTGGGGAGCTGCAGCTTCCACAGCAGAAATATGAGACTAATGTTCAAATGCTGTTTTCTAGGTACTCAACATTTCTCTAACAGAACCCATATTTCATGTGTTCCAGAGGGAGAAGAAAAAAAAAAAAAAAAAAGAAACACTCTCAGCTTTTCATTACTGACAATCTCACGTAGCCCAGGCTGGCTGACCTCAAACTCACTGGTTAGCCAAATATGACCTTGAACTTCTGGTCCTCCTGGCTCCACCCTCTCAATGCTGGGATTATATATGTGCATCACCATGCATATGCTAGAGATAAAACCTACTCTACCAGCTGAGCTCCATCCTCAGGCCTCATTATTTCCCTGTAACTATCTGCCAAACAAACATACAGAGACCACCCCAATCACACCAAATGCTCTTTGGGAGGGGCAGTGATAGAGAATTTTCTATCTAAAGGAAGCCTGTTTTATTCTAGACACAAAGAAAATGGAAATCAATGAGAGGTCAGCCTGCTCACTGGAGCTGCTAACCCCAGGCCCTGGAAACCCCCTTTGTGGAAAGCAAGAATCATTTGGAACATCTGGGGTGACTTAATGCCTTGGTGCCCTTTTTAACAAACTGATTCCTTTCTACTGTAAAGCGCCATTGCACTCTTTTAGAATGACTCAGGAAAACCTTCATAGCAACTTGTTCTATTGCCTGGCTCAGCCCAACATTAGACAAAACATAATTTCTATATCAAACACAGGTCTCAGAGGGGAAGGATAGTAATTATTTTTTTTCTCCAGCCCTTTACTATTCAACAGTCTTCTTAAATTCCTCCTGGTATTGGTTAGGCCTAGAGTTTCAAATTTGGTTTCTTCAGGGTTTCTGGGAAGAATGGCTCTGGGTAACTGTAGTGGCAGCCAGTGAATAATTTCAGTGAAAGTTGCTAGGATCAAATCTTCCTGAGGTACCTTAAATTCCAAACTATGTTTTTAAAGGTGCAGTTAAACGTGTTTGTTTGCAAATGCTGTGTTTGACCCAAGTTCAAGTCCCCAACCACCCATGTAAAGCTGGATGAGCATTCACTTTCAGCAGCAAGAGATCCAAGTATGCTCCCCCCCCACACACATAACTATATTCAAAAAATACAAATAGCCAGCATGCCAGAATTGCAAAGGAATGGGCAGGGGTAAATAACCACTCTGAAATCCACAACAAAAAGTGCAAATAGATACTGAAAGACAACAAGTGCCTTCTAAAAACCTAAGATTAGAAGAGCAATTGAGAACGAAGAAAAGTCAACTCTCAGAGGATCCTGGCACACAAATGACCCTCAATTATACTGAGGTTCAATTAAGGGTTGTTGGATGGAGAGCCATAATAACAAAAAAGGAAGAAAGATAAGCCTAAATTAAAATTTATAGGGTGAATTAATTCTATTCACATTTGGGTGGGGTGGGGAGAAGAGAGGGCCAAGGTTAAATTAAACAGCAACTGCAGCAAATTAAAATAATTAGACTTCAGTGAGTGAGGTGTTTAATTGCATCTAGGTATTTATATTACTTGAAATATTACTCTAAATCATATATGTTTCATTATATTGTTTTAATAATGTTTACACTTAGCTTTTTTTAAAAATGAGGTCTCTACTCTGAAATTCAACATAATTGAGTGAGGAAATTTATTTTTCTCTGTTTATATTTAAGGAGCATGACAATACAAATTTTACCCAAAGGTGTGAGGAGAAAAAAAAAATACATAAGTAGAAGACAGAGGGAAAAGGCAATATATATATAAACTAACCTTTCTTTACACAGACACATTTCTTATAACAAGCATGGACTACTTTATAACAAGCATGGACTACTATCTGATCTTTGAAATGCCATTGGAAAAAATAATAAAATAAAATGTCATTGGAAGGGGCAACAGTTAAAAAAAAAAAAAAAAAAAAAAAAAAAAGAACTTGGGAGCTGGAGAGATGGCTCAGCTATAATGGTGCTTGCCTGCAAAGCCTCACAGCCCAGGTTCATTTCCCAGTGCCCAAGTAAAGCCAGATGTACAAACTTGTGGATGTGTCTAGAGTTCATCTGCAGTGGCAAGAGGCCCTGGCATGCCTATACTCACTATCTCTCTGTCTCTTTTTCTCAAATAAGTAAATAAAATATCTTTAACAAGGTAATCTGAAGCTGGACATGGTGGCACATACCTTTAATCCCAGCACTCTGGAAGCAGAGGTAGGAGGATCACCATGAGTTTAAGACCATCCTGAAACTACATAGTGAATTCCAGGTCATCCTTGACTAGAATGAGACCCAAACTCCAAAAAACAGAAACAAAGAAAAGGTAATTTGGGATTATTTTATTATCTTATGGGAGTAAGAATAAGAAATTTATCCAATTTGTTAATCCTGATTTCATTCAGGTTACTTTTTTTGTTTGAATTTGGATGTGTTCCATGCAGTGTGGGGGAATGCAGATGTGTGGACAGTGTGTGTGTGTGTGTGTGTGTGTGTGTGTGTGTGTGTGTGTACATGCATGCATAGGATAGAGAGGAACTTTCTGGTGCCCTTTTCCACTACTCATACTTTCCACATACTTTCCTGAGATGAGGCCTTTCTCTCAACCCATTCCATCAGTGCTTTCCAGCAATTATCTGATCCAGCCATGCACGAGAACTGGGGTTACAGGCATAAGCAGCAAGCTCTAATGGCTACTGTTCCATCACCCCAGCCCAATCAATTCCTCTTTTACCAAAACAGATTTGAGGTAACTTTTGAGCTACAGTGTGTTTCATATAGAGAATTATCAAGAGAGTGAACTAACTCTGAGTGACCCTTCAGTGTAAAAGGAAGTAAACTGTGAATCACCAAGTTCATTCATTATAGTCTCCTCAGATTAAAAGTTAAAAAACATAAAACACCTAGGAAATAAGAAGTTCCTGGTTTGTTGCTAGTCTTTGGCATTACCTCTCTCCCTTAGTTTGTTTCCACATTGATCGCCTTTAACATCAAGACAGAGTACATGGTATGTGATTTGTTGCTAACCTGGTAGGTGCTCTCATCTTCCTTAGGTGTACTTTAAATATTTTCTCCAGTGAAGAGCTTTGGACAGGAAAGGAGCAAGAGTTATATAAATAGTGTGGAATGTGCGTTTGCATGTGCATTTGTATGTCTAATGAACACAGTTGAGTTTAAGAAAAAAGATGTTGTATGGTTCTTTCTGTAGGTGGATATACTGATTGAAAGCATAAAGAAGTATTAATAGCAATAATGAAACAAGTTTGAAAACCTATATAACCTATATCCTGAAATAATCTGGTGGGCTCTACAAAGGTGTTAGTTGTATTCATAAGGACTACGTCTCAATGACTTTTTCACAACTTTCTATCACATTTCTAGGGCTTATTTGTAGAACTGTTCATTGTAAATACAGTGCTGGGATTAAAGGCATATGCCACCACACCTGGATACAGTGTGGGCTTTTTAAGTGAACAAATTCTTCCATTACTGCTCTTTTTTGGGAGGTCAAATGCATAGAGTGTCTCTCTCTTGACAGAGCGGCTGGTGTAATCGGCAGAACTCTAAAATAGATTGGTTTTTGGTTGTTGTTGTTCTTCTTCTTCTTCTTCTTCAATTTTCTGGGCAAATACTATTAATCCCCAAGAAAGAATGCTAGAATAAATCTAAGGAGTGGCTAGAAGAGTGAGCACTTATGAACGCAGCCAATAGATAAGAACAACGAAGTAGAAAAAATATATATATCAGTTCTTTTTTTTTTTTTTTTTTGGTTTTTTGAGGTAGGGTTTCACTCTAGCCCAGGCTGACCTGGAGTTCACTATGGAGTCTCAGGGTGGCCTCGAACTCACAGCGATCCTCCTACCTCTGCCTCCCGAGTGCTGGGATTAAAGGCGTGCGCCACCACACCCGGCACATATCAGTTCTTGACAACCAACCTTAACAGCTTCCTGATGACCAGTCATTATTATAGTGTTCTACTTCCTATTTGTGTATTTATGTCTCTGTGTCAGTTATTTCGTTCTCCGCTTCCTTTCACATGTGGACTACAGGACTTTACTTCTGAAGGAAACGTGAGGCTGAGATGACGGCACGGGGAGGTAACTTTCACTAAGGTGCACCCCTGACCATATACGTTCACCAGATCTCTAAACAATGGAGAAAACCCCTCAAACCTTTCAATTTTCACCCTAAACTGCAATTCATTAGCTTCACTTCATTTTTTAATGTGCCAATGATATGACCCATATCAAAATGAGGTTTTACCAAGAAATATATAATCATAAATATTAGTATAAGACAGGCCCAAGTATTTAAAAGACTGTAATTAACATAAGCAAAATAGTCTAACTCAGGAAACTGGCATTCAATGCAGACAGATGATATGAACTAGGTTTTAGCAAATTTAAACAAATTAGAGCACATTTTACATAATGATAATAATAGCATTAGAGACTTGAAGACTAATTTTAGGCTCTCTATACAGTTAAAATTGGTTTATATACCACTCTTTGTAGAATCCCAAAAAAGAAGACTCATTTTCAGTTATCAAAACAGTAACTTGTGTGGTTTAATGGTGACCACAGTTATATAGTATTGACTACATGTTTAGTCTCATTTTTTTTTTTTTTTTTGGTTTTTCAAGGTAGGGTCTCTCCCTAGCCCAGGCTGACCTGGAATTCACTATGTAGTCTCAGGGTGGCCTCGAACTCACGGCGATCCTCCTACCTCTGCCTCCCGAGTGCTGGGATTAAAGGCATGCGCCACCACGCCCGGCTCAGTCTCATTTTAAGTAGTCAGCATACTTATAAATTTAATTCATTGAAATTCAGTTCTTGCACATTTCTTAAATTCACTATTGAAAGACATGGTGATAACAGGAGTGAAAAGGCCCAAAGTGAGGTCAGGGGAGGAGATTGAGTAAAAGAAAGGTGGAGGGAGGGCTAATCAAAATCTAAGAGGATATAAATAAATCATATGGAATCCTCCGTTTTGGACAATGGAACACTCAGGAGCCGTAGATCATTGCTAGAAAATTTTCAGTGCCAGGGATGGGATACCTTCCAGTGAGTTGTTGGCCAGGGAGGTCCCTGATGCCCCCAAAACATTATAGGCCATTGCTGAGGCCCTTGGTTTCCCACCAGGAATAGATGGTAAGTCCCTACTGCTGAAGACTCCACATATTTGGGCTGCAAGATCACTGAGAAATCCTGCTGGAACTGAGCTGATAACCTCCTCCATGTAGACCAGCTGACAGAAAGATGGAAGAAGCCATTCTACATGCAGTTCAATGGGAGAAAGAGATACCACCAGTGAAGATACTCAACAGTGGACACTGCAAGCCTTATAATTGGCCAGTCAGGCCAAATGAGCCAACGGGTGCAATAGTGGCACGTCTATTATGGTAGAAACCAACTGCCCTCCAATTGGACTGGAGGCCTGCTCCATGGGAGGAAATACATCCCTGATACTGAAAACTTAATAAAACAGGGGTAGTCATGAGCCCTAGGGGTGTAACATCTGCTGATGTCTAGATAAGTGTATATACTATGCTTATCAAACTGCCCAGTAAGCACTTCTCTTAATAGTCATACCCTTATATTAATGCTACTCTAACTTTGGGTAGAGAATCTTCTCTTTTCAGGTAGCAGTGACCTTGGGATGACTCAGAAGGTATCAGGGTGCTGGAAACAAGTGACTAGAGTACAGAGTAACATCTCGATCACACCTTCTAAGGCTTCTAATGTGGAAGAGGTGGCGGAAAGAATGTGAGAGCCAAAGGAAGGGTAGGACTCCTTACAATGTGCTCCCTCCAGACATAAAATGGCCTGGATATCCATGACCTCATAGTGCCTGACACTACCTACACAAGACCGTCACAAGAGGAGGAAAAGATCATGACATCAAAATAAAAGAGAGACTGATTGAGATGGGGAGGGGATATGATGGAGAATGGAATTTCAAAGGGGGAAAGGGAGGGAGGGACGGTATTACCATGGGATATTTTTTATAGTCATGGAAAATGTTTAAAAACTTGAGAAAAATTAAAAATATTAAAAAAAGAAAGACATGGTGAAAACTGTGAGGCACTAGTATTATTTATGAAATAGTGGGGATAGCAAAGATAAATACAAATACAAATATACAGAGACCCTTACTCATTTTTATTTTTATTTTACTTATTTGCCAACAAAGGGCAAGACAGTAGGTAAGACAGGCCTCTTGCCACTGTAAACAATCTCTAGATGAATAACCACTGTTGGCATCTGGCCTTTATATGCATGCTAGGGAATCAAACCCAGGCTGTCAGGCTTTGCCAAGTGCCTTTAATGCCTAAGCCATCTCTCCAGCCCCACACATAGACCCATACTCATAATGAAAGGATACACTAAAATTCCTAGGCAAGAGTAATCATTACCTTGCAGGAGAAAGAAGAAATAAGGAAGAAGAACAAAAAGAGAAGCCAGCCTTATCTGAATATTCTGTTTTGCTTGTTTGTTTACATTTGTGGTGAACTGAATGTAAAATGTCTCACATAACACTTAAAGCCCAAGTGGTGATGTGATTCAGAAAGTTGGTGGAACCTTTAGGAGTGGGGACTTGTTGGAAGAAGTAGCGGGGGAGGCTTGAGATATTACAGTCCAGTCAGCCAGTGTCTCTCTCTCTCTCTCTCTCTCTCTCTCTCTCTCTCTCTCTCTCCTCCCTTCTTTCCTTCTTCTCTCCCTTGCCTCCCTCCTCCCTTCCTGTCTCTCTCCTCTGCCCTACTACTGTGACCTGGGCTGTCTGCTCCTGCCGTGCTTTCTCTACCATGAGAGACTCACTTCTCCTCAAGAACGTAAGTTGAAAATGAACCCTTTCCTTCCTTTTAAGCTACTTCTGGTCAGGTATTTTCTCCCAGCAAGAAGAAAATAATTGATAGAATTTAAAACCTTATATTTTACATAATTTTAAATCTGCTTTTGATTGTTATTTTCCATGGCTGGGAATTGAAACTAGGGCGTCTTACATGCAAGGCAGTCACTACCACTGAGTAATGTCGCCATCCAATATTGCAAAAATTAAAAAATAAAATAAAACACAACTGTGGTGGTCAGGTGTCCCCCATAAACTTAGGTGTTCTGAATGCTAGGTTCCTAGCTGATAGAGATTTGGGAATTAATGCCTCCTGGAGGGAGTGTATTGTTGAGGCAGGCTTATGGGTGTTATAGCCAGTTTCTCCATGCCAGTGTTTGGCACACTCTCCTGTTGCTATGGCCCACCTAATGTTGGTCAGGGGGTGATATCCACCCTTTGCTCGCGTCGTTTTCCCTGCCATCATGGAGCTTCCCCCTCAAGCCTGTAAGCCAAAATAAACTTCTTTTTTCCCCACAAACTGCTGTTGGATGGGTGACTTCTACCAGCAATGCAAACCTCACTGCAACAGTAAAGTGGTACCGCAGAGTGGGATTGCTGATAGACACCCAACTGTGTGGCTTTGGCCTTTTGGAGCTGATTTTCAAGAGGAATGTGGAAGGATTTGAAACCTAGGCCTAAGAGGTGCCTTGCAATGCTGGAAGTACATCTTGATGGACTATTCTGGTCAGAATTCGAAGACTGCTGAAAAAAATGCAAGCAGTGGAGGCTCCATATATATTTTTGGATGAGTAAGTAAACTGGGAGGGAGGGAAAATGGACAAGAGAGTTTATGTTGTGTTTTTATAAATACAATGGCAATGGTTTTTACATTCAATCCTGCATACTTTTAATTTAAAATATTTGTACTTGTTTATTTTAGAGACAAACAGAATAGATGTGTCAGGGTCAGAGCCTCTTGCTTCTGCAAACAAACTCCAGATGCATGCACCACTTTGTCTTTAACTTTACGTGGGTATTGGAGAATTAAACCTGTGCCAGCAAGCTTTGCATGCAAGCATCTCTAACCACTGTGCCATCTCCCAGACCCTGCACATGCACATGCTTTTTAAGACAAAAGCCAGATAAGCAGAGTGGGAGAGAAAGAGACCTTATTCTGAACTCACAAAAACTATCTGCTCAAGCAACTTATTAGTATTATCCAAATACTGGTAAGATTTTAGTAGTTTTGTTGCTTTCACCTTTGGTCAGAGAAGCTTCTTTTTGCTGATGGTAGTGACCACTGGCAAGACTCAAACTAGCTAAAGTATTGAGAAAAGGGACTATTGAGGGCTCAGTCCTAAATGGAATGTCTGTATCACTCCCACAGAGGCTCAGGAACATTGCAGAAAAGGGGGCCGAAGGAATGCCAGAGCCGGAGGACAGGCAGGGTACCTGGGGCACTGTCTTCCAGACATGCAGTAGCCAGTGCTTTCATGTCCCAGCAGCTGTTGTTACCTGCAGAAGGCCTCATAACACTGGACCCAACAACATCACATTATGTATACTGGAAAAGCGCAGAACAAAACAGGGAGGGAGGGGAAACAGAAAAAAAAAAAAGAAGAAGAAAAGAAAGAAAAAGACACCCAAATAGAAAAAGGACTAGTTGGAAAGAAGGGGTCCAATTTCAGTGGGAACAAGAGGAAAAGGGCTAAAAAGAAAGTAGTAAGAGGAGATTATAATCAAAATACATTATATACATGTATGAAAATAATTAAAATAAGTTGCAGAAAGACACTAGCGGTTTCTAAGCATTCATAAACAGGATAGCATATGGATGGTTCTTAGGTCAGTGTGGCTACTTTATGCTTCTGAGCTCATTGTGAGAGAATGCAAGCCTGGTGTTCAGTACGGGCTGGTCAAGGGAGCAGTAAACAACTTCAAGTCTCCTGGGGGCTATGGTGCTGTGTCTCGGCATCAGGAAGCCAAAGCATATGTTGGATGTTAGCCTGGGTGGACACCGTGTGTCCTATTTACTCAAGGTTTCTCGTGAAGCCTTAGTTTGTAAGTTTTCTTTCTTAGGGGTACATGTCAAACTTCATTTAGCATTAGTTGGTATCCAAGCACAGTGAACAGCAAAAAGGCAGCATTTGAGGGCAAAAGAAAAAAAAAATGGCAGCCACATGAGCAGTGATGTCAGCTCCGTTTATGGAACGCAGAGAAACAAGAGCAGAGATACAACAGGAGAGATGACAGTGGGAAAGCAAGATGAAAATCTACGCAATTAGTTTAGAGCTGGAAAGCGGCACATGGACAGAAAAGGGCAGAAGACAAGTAAGCTTTAAATCTATGTTTCAAAAGCAGATAATTTTAAACAAAGTTCTTGGAAAACATTCTGATTTTAAATCCTAAAATTTCTAACACTATCCAGTTACCTGGAGCATACTGATGTATACAATCTTTTTCCCCTTTCCCTAAAAAGGCTTGACATTGTTTTCTAGAGCAATTTTTAAATTTTAAATCCATAAGAGCATGCCTGTAGAACTAATATTCATTTTGGGACAGCTTCACAATTAATTATTTATTTGCTCATTTAAATCGTAAGCTAACCTGTAAGTCAAGTACTGTAACCTGCATCTATAGAGAGGTGTGTGTGTAAAGCAAGTCAGCAGCACCCTACCTGCCTGCGCAGTGTCACAGGGCAAAGCGGCGCACGGACGCAGGTGACTCGGAAGCAGCTCCCTCAGATGGCACTCATAGATCATCCCATTTGCAACATCCTTTCCCTAAGACTCATCCGTGTTGTAGTGCATTCACTTTCAATGCTGGTTTACTCCATTGTGTAAATTGATTATAAATAATTCATTTGTCTTTTGATAAATACAGGCTTTGATGACCCTTTTTTTGCATGTGTATGTGCATCATGTGTGTATGTGTGTTTGTATCATGTGCATGCATATGGGATGGGGAATGAGCATGTATGTATGTGCACTTGCATGTGAAGGCCAGGGATTGACCTTAGGTATCTTTCCTCCATTGCTTCTCCATCTTAGTTTTAGGAGACACGATCTCTCACTGAACCTGGAGCTCAACAATTCAGCTAGACAAGCTATCCAGCAAGTCTCAGGGATTCTTCCGTCTTTCCCTGCCCAGTGCTGTGATTACTGACACATGCTACTACACCCAGCATTTCCATGGGTGCTGAGGATCTGAACTCAGGTCTGTGTGCTTGCATTTCAGCATGTGTGTAGGCACATGCATGTCATAGCACATGTGTGCAGGTCAGAGCACAACTCAAGGTATCCACTGGGCTCTTCGGCTTTCTTTGAGACGATCACACACATATGTGCCACTTTGCATCTGGTTTTACATGGGTGCTAGACAGAATCAAGCTCAGGTTAGCAGGCTTTGTAAGCAAGCACCTTTAACCACTGAGAACTCTTTACAGCCCACAACAAACATTTTACTCCCTGAGCCATCTCACCAGCCCCAACCCCTTTTGAAAATATCTCTTGAAGGGCACAGGTAAGAATATTTTCTGAAGGTATATACAATAACAGAACTACTGGGCCATAAGGTCATATGCATGTCCAGCTACCCTATGTGCCTCCCATTGCTTTCTGAAGGATTTATACCAACTTGTAAAACACATCATATAATGTTTTTACGCAGTCAAGTACAACTTTCTTATAAAGTTTAAAAAGAAGAACTGGTGAGATGCTTCAGTGGTTAAAGGCATTTACTTGCAAAGCCCACCAACCCAGGCTCAATTCCTCAGTACTCACATAAAGCCAGATGGACAAAGTGGTGCATGCATCTGGCACTCATTTGCAGCAGCAAGAGGTTCCTATGTGCCAGTACACATTCTCTCTTTCACTGTCTCATTGAAAATAAATAGTTTTAAAACAAAATTAAAGAAACTGATTTTAACATGTTTTATATGTGATAAAAATTTTTAGAAGACAGTAAACCATAATTATAAAATTCAGAATAACAGTTAATACCTAAGAAAGAGGGAGACAGATAAAGTGAGAACTCACAAATACTTCAATTTATTGATAACACCCAGGGTTTAAAGGCTAGCTACGGGTTCCAAAGTTTTTATTTTAAGAGCTATAACTAGTACAATAAATTCTCTATATTCTTTTATATGCATCAATATTTACTCCAATTATTTCTTCTTTTTAAAAATATTTTTTTTATTTATTTGAAAGAGGCAGACAGACAAAGAGAGAGAATATGGGTACGTCAGGGCCCCTAGCCACTGCAAACAAACTCCAGATGCATGTGCTACCTGTGCCCCTGGCTTTACATGGGCACTAGGGAATTGAACCTGGGTACTTTGGCTTTGCCAGCAAGTGACTTAACCATTAAGCAATCTCTCCAAGCCTTCTTTTGGTTGATTTTTTAAAAGTTTTTTTAAAAAATATTTTATTCAATTATTTCAGAGAGAGGCACATAGAGAGAATGGCTATGCTAGGTCCTCTAGCCACTGCAAATGAACTCCAGATGCATGCATCACCTTGTGCATTTGGCTTACGTGGGTACTGGGGAATTGAACCTGAGTCTTTAGGCTGCACAGGCAAGTGCCTTAACCATTAAGCCATCTCTCCAGCCCTCTTTTGATTTTTGATGCAGGGTCTAACTCTAGCTCAGGTTGACCTAGAACTCAGTCTGTAGCCAAGGATGGACCTGAAATCACAGGGGTCTTCCTGAATGCTGGGAGATGTGTGCTACCATGTAAGGATTAATATTTACATAATTTTAACTCCTACTTTTCACAATAATAAGGATTTGAAAGTGATAACATGGGACGCTGGATATTGTTAGCAATCTGAGCTTAATGAATTTATTTTTTTCATTAAAGTAGAGAATGAAATAAAATGCCGAAATTTTTAATACACATGCCAAAATCTGACAATTTTGAATTCCTGAGATAGCATCCCTTCTTATTCAATGGTTTCGTTTCTCTTAGTTGCCTCAAGCAAAGTATAGCAACTAGACCTTGGGAAATGAAGGAAGAGATCAAGGAATTTTCATCTTTCCAAAGAAAACTTTATCTTGCTAGGTTCATCTTGAAAACATTTAAATTAACCAATTATCAAAGGCATAAAATGTCTATCAACCCAGTCATCCAAAATAAAAAAGTGAGTCTCTCAAAAACGCAAGTGAGCATCATCATATGTCCTTAGTAGTTGTGTTATTTATAAACAACAAGCATGCACCACTGTCTTGGTACTTTAAACCTGAGCTACCCACAAATATACAACTTGGATCCAGGTGTGGTGGCGCACGCCTTTAATCCCAGCACTTGGGAAGCAGAGGGAGGAGGATCACCAAGAGTTTGAGGCCACCCTGAGACTACATAGTTAATTCCAGGTCAGCCTGGACCAGAGTGAGACCCTACCTAGAAAAACCAATATATATATATACATACATACATACATATACACAAACACACACACACACACACACACACACACACACATACAACTTGGCGACATGTTTGAGCTGTGCATAGTGACACACAACTATAATCCCAGCACAAGATGCTAAGTCAGGAGGAACACCACCCTGGAGCTACAAAATGAGTTCCAGGTCAGCCTGGGCTAGAGTGAAACACTTCTTAAAAAGGGAGGGAAGAGAAGGGAAAAAGTGAAGGAAAGGGAAGGGAAGGGGAGGTGAAGGAAAAGGTTAAAGAAAATGTGTAAGAGTTTGACTGTTAAAAATCTAAGCAGAAGACCTGGAGGGATGGCTTCGCAGTTAAGGCATTTGCCTGCAAATGCAAAAGACCCAGGTTCCATTCCCCAGGACCCACGTTAGCCAGACGCACAAGGGAGCGCACATGTCTGGAATTCCTTTGCAGTGGCTAGAGGCCTGGCGTGCCCATTCTCTCTCTCTCTCTCTCTCTCTCTCTCTCTCTCTCTCTCTCTCCCTTTCTCTGTCTCCCTCTTTGTCAAATAAATAAATAAAAATAAAAATATTTTTTAAAAATCTAGCCCCAAAAACATTATAGGCCGAGGCCCTTGGTTTCCCACCAGGAATAGATAGATGGTAAGACCCTATTGCTGAAGACTCCATATACTTAGGCTGCAAGGCCATTGAGAAATCCTGCTGGAACTGAGCTGATAACCTCCTCCATGTAGACCAGCTGACAAAAAGCTGGAAGAAGCCATTCTGTATGCAGTTCAATGGAAGAGAGAGAAATCACCAGTGAAGATACTCAACAGTGGACACTGCAAGTCTTAAATTTTGTCAGCAAGGCCAAATGAGCCAATGGGTGCAATAGTGGCACATCTGTTATGATGGAAACCAACTGCCCTCTAACTTGACTTGCTACTCTCACTTTTGGTAGAGAACCTTCTCTTTTCAGATGGCAGTGACCTTGGGATGACTCAGAACGCATCATGGAGCTGGAAAGAAGTGACAGGAGTGCTCAGCACTGCAATATCTCTATCACACCTTCCAAGGCTCAGGGTCTATTATGAAAGAGGTGGCGGAAAGAATGTAAGATCCAAAAGAAGGGTAGGACTCCTTACAATGTACTCCCCCTAGATACAAAGTGGCCTGGATATCCAGGACCTCACAGTGCCTGACACTACCTACACAAAACCATCACAATAGGAGGAAAAGATCATGACACCAAAATAAAAGAGAGACTGATTGAGAGAGGGAGGGGATATGATGGAGAATGGAGTTTCAAAGGGGAAAGTGGGGGGAGGGAGGGCATTACCATGGGATATTGTTTGCAATCTTGGAAGTTGTTAATTAAAAATAAATAAATAAAAAATAAATCTAAGCAGAAGATGCCCCTTTAATCCCAGCACTCAGGAGGCCGAGGTAGGAAGATCACTGTGAATTGGAGGCCATCCTGAGACTACACAGTGAATTCCAGTCAGCCTAAGCTAGAGTGAGACCCTACCTAAAAACAAAAAAAAAAAAATTCTAGCAGAGAGGCATTAAGTTGTTCTTCCTGCAACTTCACAGATGATTCTGTTACCCAGGAAGCTCACATGTTCCACTTTAAATATGTCAGTCCAATTTACAAGAATTGTATTAAGCAGCAAATAGCTCAAACTTGTATTTGTAAATCCACTTTGTTCACTCATCTGTTCAACCTATTTCTATACTCTGGAGAAATTAATGTGTCTCTGTGATTTAAAATAGATAAGAACCAAATATCTGAACTTCTTTTTTACAAGTGGTACAAATCAGAATCATAGACCCCATCTTCAGATTTCACTATGGGGGGAAGAAAAATCACCTTTCTGGTATTAATTGATTCTTTTTTTTTCCCTTTCTTTCTTTCTTTCTTTCTTTTTTTTTTTTCAAAATAGATATAATCAACACCTTAAAATACTTGTCATTAGCCCAGGCTTTCTTTCATTAAAGTGTACAATCTGGGTGCATGCCTAAAAGAGTAATAGTTTGTTCCTAACAAAAGAGTCTGGATGCCACAGTCTGCCTTTTGCCAGAGGCATCGTTCCCCAAAGCACACGGCTAACTGCATCTCCTGCTGTACCTGTAACAATGTAATTGTGTAAGTCAGCCTAGTCAAGCATCTCTAGCTTATGACTGGGAGACATGAAATTCATTGTCATTATTGTCCCTGTCATTTTGGATCATTATATCCTGCTGTAGAATTTTCCTCACTTCAGTGCATTTTTACCTCCAGGAGCCAGGGATTATAGCTGAGGTTGGGGTGGGGGGCAGGACCGTGAACTACATTTACCTCAGGGGAGCCAGAGATTAAATTGGCTTTGCTTTCTCAAGAGCTGAATTCATCTATTTGTATGCTGTGAGTTTTAGGCTAGAATAAAAATGAATATGCTAGTGAGTGTCAGGCTTTAATTCCCCTTTGAAACATGGATGGAACTAACTTTTATTTACACTAGGAAAGCCAGCACAGTTTCTTCACATTGTTATTTTCATATGTGCATAAGAAATACTGACAAGCACTGTCAGGTATGAAATAACAGACATCTTTTTCTGTCAGTGCCTTGACTGTCAGAAAGGAAGAATTTAAAGCTATAATTTTGTTCTCTAGTTTCATTTTATAGGAGAAGCTTAATGGGGTTATTTAATGGCTTTAAATATTTAATGATTTTTAATTATATTTCATTTCTATGCAGTGGATTGTATGACTGAAATCCAACTAGAATGGCACCAGGGAGCCCCCTGGGAACTGGAATTTTTTTAGTTTAGTTGGGTTTTTTGTTTGTTTGTTTGTTTTGTTTTTTAATTTTATTTATTTTATTTTTTGTTTTTTTTTGAGCAGGGTCTCACTCTACCCAGGCTGCCCTGGAATTCACTATGTAGTCTCAGGGTGGGCCTGAATCACAGTGATCCTCCTTCCTCTGGCTTGCGTACTGGGATTAAAGGCATGCACTAATGTCTGGCCTGTTTAGTTTTTGCTTGTTTGTTTTTTGAGAGTGAGCCTTATGGAGCCAAAGCTGGCTTTCAACTCACTATGTAGCTGAGGGTGACTTGGAACTTCTGAGCCTCCTGCCTCCACTTCCTTAGTGCTGGGGTAACAGGCAGGAGCCACCACCTTGGGGAGCTAGAAAATTGAAGTGAAGTTGACAGAGGTAGACAACACAAGCTCCTGAGGAACCTGGCTTCCCCTCCACATCCCCAACAGCTAGTTCACCCAGCAAGCCTTAGCACTTCCTGCTGTCTGCAGAGAATGGTTTCGTTACCATTCTCTATCTAGTAACCTTCTTGTCAGTGGTAATAGCCATGACCAAGGCCCAGCTAATAAGTCCCTACAAGCAGAGGGAAATGTGAGGACACAGCACAGTGAGAAAGCTGGGGAGTTGACCGCAGAGAAGATACAACTGCAGGGAAAATCTGGTATGTCCTTTTGCATCTCCACTTTCATTTCATATAGAGGGTTTTTTTATTGTTTTTTTGTTTTGTTTGGTTTTTTTTGCTTTTTCGAGGTAGGGTCTCGCTCTCATATAGAGTTTACTGAGAAACTTAATATTTCCTCTGTCTGCATTAAAAAAGCCATTATTCCTCTATATGTATCAGTTTGCCTTTTAATAGTTAACAATAAAAATATTACAATGGTTCACACTTATGCCACTACACAAAACAGCCAGTAAAACTACAGCAGGAAGTATGAAGATCTGTGTTATGCTGCATAACTGTAATTCCTGCACTCAGATGACAGAGGCAGGAGGATAGAGATTTCAAAGCTAGACTGTGTTAGATAGCAAAAACCAAAAACAAAACAAAAAGTATGAAAAATTTATTCAGCTACTTTTATATAGCCGCTATCAGAATTCATCTAAGGTGAAATATGGTTAGGAATAATTAAAAATCTTTTGATATCAGTATATTTTGAACTGCAAAAGGAATGTCTTACAACCTTAACATCTCTGGTGAAAGCCTCTTAAAGGTTGCCTAAACCCCTGGACCATCTTTACAGTAATGTTGGAGTAGTCTATCCCACCATATTTCCACACCATTGCATAGTCTACTTCTTACTGGCATTAAAACAACTGTAGGATGTGTTACTAATACAATATTTTAGTTAACAAAACTCCTGGTAGTGTTTTAAAGTCCATGTTATTAACTTATACAATCATTTCATTGAATCATGATTCTCTCTAGGGCTAGAGAGATGGCTTAGTGGTTAAGGTGCTTGCCTGCAAAGCCAAAGGACCTGGGGTTCGATTCCCCAGTACCCACATAAAGCTAGATGCAAAAGGTGGCACATGCATCTGGAGTTCATTTGCAGTGGCTAAATTCCCTGGCATGTACCCATTCTCTCTCTCTCTCTCTCTCTCTCTCTCTCTCTCTCTCTCTGTGTGTGTGTGTGTGTGTGTGTGTGTGTCTGTCTGTCTGTCTGTCTCTTTCCTTTCTCTCTCTCTCTCTCAAATAAATAAAAACAAAAGATTCTCCCTAGCTAGGAATTATAAAAGTTTCTTTTTCCTTAAAAACAGATAATTGTATGTGAATTTAAGGACTTAAAAAGGGGTATATCAAGCCGGGCGTGGTAGTGCACACCTTTAATCCCAGCACTCAGGAGGCAGAGGTAGGAGGACCATCATGAGTTCAAGGCCACCCTGAGACTACAAAGTGAATTCCAGGTCAGCCTGGGCCAGAGCGAGACCCTACCGCAAAAAAAAAAAAAAAAAAAAAAGGAGGGGTATATCAAGCCTGGAATCATTTTGCAATAACTTAGGTTATTACATATATCTCGTAATTGTTATTTACAAAAAAGAATATATTTATTATTGATAAGAAAACTTCATTTTAAAAAGTATACACATGCTTGTAACGGTTCTTTCTGAAACACTTTGAATAGCAGTTTTCCTGGTCAAGGAGTAGGGCTTTCTGTACCCTTTCTAAGTGTGAATTTAGTGCATTTCATTCTTTGCCTTTAGGCTTCCATTGTCCTATTTCCTGTCAACACTTAATTGCTTATCACATTGTATCAGGTAAAATAAGGTAGTATCTGTGAATACATTGTGAAACCAGACAAGTCTATATATTTTTGTTTTTCCTCACCTTAAATATGACATATTTGTTCGTGAATAATTTTAGAACATAGTGAAAAATCAAATCATTACTTCATATAACCATAGTAGACTTATTTGCACTCTTTCACTTCAATACTTGAGTTCTATGACCTATATCCAAATAGCAACATTAAACTGAATAGGTTTTCAATTTCTCAATAATCTTTGCTAAACATATTTTTGCAGCTTATAAAGATCAATTCTAGACTAAAGGAATTCTCTTCAATCTATTTAGAATGTCTACTGTGTTACAAAACACAGGTTTTTCTTGGACTCTCCATGTAGAAAAAAAATGACAGTCTATAATTTCTAACTAAATAAAGCTAATATAAGTTCAGATAACGACATCCACTATTGTTCCTCATCATGAAATTCAGATATGCACAAGGTAATAAATTAAATTAGTCTGTACTCAACACATCCCAGGTTGTAGAAAATGATCAGTGCTTGAGAGGGTTTGTGTGGGAAGAATAAGCACTATGAAGCAAAGGCCGCTCGCATTTCCAGAGCAGGACAGACAGGATGCTATTTACAAATGCCTTCCTACTCCTCCTGGACCAAGAACCTCTTTACTATAATCACCCAATAAACTACAGTGGATTAACATTAAGGACCTGATGCACAGAAAGCAGATTCACAAAGAAGGTTGTCCTTTAACATGTAGGCCCATCAAGGGCACCAAAAAAGTAGTTAAGTGCCCCCCCTGTGGTGTTGCAGATGCTGAAAGGCCTTGCAAACTGTTAATTTTCTAGCTTTTAATGTTTGTCTAAGACCCTTAACATTTTTCTAACATTGTTGCTCCTAGGACATTTTCTTGAGTTTGGTCCCCATTGACCCCTCTGTACATATACATTTTGCATTTTTATACCTGAAAGTCTGAAATACAGAGGAGTTGGTTCAGAAAAGTAACATTGGAAGAGGAAAAAAAGAAAGAGAAAGAGAAAGAAAAGGAAGTAAGGGAGGGAGGGGAAGAGAAAAAGAAAGAAAGAGAGAAAGGAAGGGAAGGAGGGAGGGAGGGAAGGAAGGAAGGGAAAGTTAGGACGGTCTTGAGGACATCCCATAATATCAAGTATCAAAGTCTCCTAAAACAACACATACACACACACACACATACAAAAAAAAAAAATTTCTTTATGCAGAGTTTAGATTTTAAACACCAAATATAAAAGTCTACAAAGGGGACAGGGTCACTGAGATACAGAGCCTAAGTTGTCCTGTATGTCATATGTAAGACCTGATCATGTATGATTTTCTGTGTCCATGAAAATGGTTAGACTATGTTCTATTCCCGTACAACCTTTAAAACAACCATTAATCATTCGCAGATGACTTTCCATGAATTGTTTTGTTTTGTGACCCATCTAGAAATGACTGCTTAGTTCCTTCAAAAAAGAATGCCCAGCTGATACTGTGCACACACATATACACACAAGAACTCACACAGAGCATGTGGCAAATGGACATCAGATAAGGTCACTGTTAGAAAACATCTAGTAGCAATAAAATAAGCCATGAAACTGGAGGGTTTGGTTTAACAGATGCAATGCTCATCTACCTTCGGCACATAAATTATACGTCCAAGAATGTGTCCTATGCATAACACAAACATGTCAATTTCAGCCCAGGGGGCATTTTTCTCTAGGTTTATAACCCCTTGAAAATAGAGGTTTCATCTAGAAAACCTAAGAGATCCTCGGCTGCTTTCTACATCATAATATATTCATGAACCAAGTATTCTCTGGCAAACATATAACAAATTGAATGGCATGAGGGTGGACTGACATTCATAACTATGAGAAATGGACCAAACCAACCATGAGACTCAAGAGGTGAAGGAGGAAAAGGAATGTACAAGACAAATAGCCAGGAGTGGGGGCTCACACCTATCATCCCAGCACTAGAGAAGCTGAGGCAGGATGATTGCCACAAGTTGAAGGCCAGCCTGGGCTACATACTGAATTCCAGGTCAGCCTGGTCTAGAATGTCTTAATAAAGTAATAAAAATAAACAAATAAAACAAAACACATTAGAATTAAAGAATTACGGGTAGTTTTTAGCCAGTACTGGAGAAAATAGTATTGTGTGTGTTTGTATGTTGTAAAATTAGCATTAAAACCAAGAATGTAAACGTATCACACTACAGTGTACTGTGAAAGTAGCAGTAAAAGTAATGAGGGGTCATAGTGAGAGGGAAAGCCATCTGTGCCAAAAGAAAAAAGAGAAAAAAGAAAGAAGAAAGAAGAAAAACTGAAATATCACATACCATCATAGTAGACGATGGCTCCTACCAATCTGTCCTTCTGCAGCATGGGAAAATGTTCCAGGGCTCTGGATTTGCTGAGCACGTAACTACTCTTCAGGCAATTACTCCCTGCAACCAGGTCATACAGCTTAATTCCCACCCAGTAATAAGGTAACTGCCACCACCTACAACATAAAAAGGGAGAAAGGTTTCTTTAGAAACAGAGTATGTCACCTTAAGTTACAAGAAACTCTGTTAAAGCAAACCAAAGTAGAGGCTGGAGAGATGGCTCAGTGGTTAAAGGAACTTGCTTACAAACTCTGATGGCCTGGGTTCGATTCCCCAGTACCCACGTAAACTCACATTCACGAAGGGGATGCAAAGGAGCACATGCATTTGGAGTTCCTCTGCAGTGGCAAAAGGCACTAGCACACCTAAACTCACTCTTCCCCTTCAAGTAAATAAATAAAAATATTAAAAAAAAAAAGAGGGGCTGGAGAGTTGGCTTAGCAGTTAAGTGCTTGCCTGTAAAGCCTAAGGACCCTAGTTGGAGGCTTGATTCCCCAGTACCCATGTAAGCCAGATGCACAAGGTGGCGCATGCACCTGGAGTTCGTCTGCAGTAGCTGGAGGCCCTGATGCCCCCATTCTCTCTCTCTGCCTCTTTCTCTCTCTGCCTCTTGCTCTCAAATAAAAATAAGCAAAAAAAATAAAAATAAAAATAAGAGGGGCTGAAGAGATGTCTTAATGATTAAGGTACTTGCCTGCAAAACCTAAGGGCCCAGGTTGGATTCCCCAGTAATCACATAGGCCAGATGCACAAGGTGGCACATATGTCTGGAGTTCATTTGCAGGGGCTAGAGGCCATAGCATGGTCTCTCTCGCCCTCTCCCTCTCTCTCTCTCTCTCTCTCTCTCTCTCTCTCTCTCTCACTCAAATAAGTAAATAAATAAAATATTGAAAGAAAGGAAGGAAGGAAGGAAGGAAACCAAATACTCCTAGAAGTGGGCTGAAAAAACATTTAGGACCCTGCATATCTGTTTCTAACAAATCAAGCTGAAGTGTATAAGTAAATAAATAAGCTAGAGTTTAAGTAAATCTTCCCTATGGTTCTCATTCCGTCCACAAATTAGAATTCTCTTGGAAACACTCAAGATAAATACCAATGCCTGGGCCTCCCAGGTCCAGAGGTGGATTTAACTCTTGTGGGCAGGGATCTTAGTGAAGGTGAGGGCATTACATAGTCCACTGTTTGGCAGTAGTGGCTCTCCAATGTCATGCAGAATTCTCACACTAAGAAAATGAGATTTGATAACATAATCTGACACCTCCAGGACAAATTTTCCTTTGGTTAACTCAGACTCTAAAATGATCCAAAACCATTTGGGCTTTGACTGGCTCCACAAAAGGTTCAGATTCTGCAGCAAGATAGTTTTGGGGTCTGCATTTTACACTCTGCACGTGACCCGTGTATTCCTCATTGCAAGCGCAGCTGTTCTTCTACATACTTTCAGAAGCTAGAATGAGACATCATTGACTATACACACAGAACTCAATCCCCTAAGACTGGTCCACAGAGAGTATTTAAGAAAATCTACACTTTTAAATGTACCAAAGAAGCATTGGAAACAGATTAAAGATGAAGACCAATTAAAACCACATTAAGAAGTGCATGTTGAGGGATTATTTCCATTAAAACTGCTGTTCTGTTGACCTCAGACAAGCAAATAATATACAGGTGATACCAAAGGCTTACTTGTAAACTGGAAGCATTATAGGCAATGGAGCTGATAAATGAGGAGCGATTTCTAGTAGGTTGGCACGTTCATGAAGGGCTTCCTTTACCATCCTATACTGAAAATCAAAACAGAGAAAATTAGTTTGGCAGTAACAGATCATAATATTTTCAAATGGCAAATAGACACCCTGCCAACTGATTGATATACAGAAGCCTTCCACCTCTGAGCGAGGATAGCTCCCTCCTAATCAAATTTCTAATAATACATCATGCTGTCAACCTCAAAGATTTTTTAGAAACCTTAACTGTATTTGCATAGGAGAAAAACACGCTGTCAGAGTTCCCAGGTGTAAGAGATTTTCCTGACTTGAGTTACAAGATTATTGTAACCATTTATCTTGCATTCTCTGTATTGTCCCCCTTTCTCAGTTCTCCATAATATTTTCTCCACCTAAGAGATTACAGATTGTTGACATTCATACTAAAACTTTTTCTTGCTTCCCTAAACCCATCAAAAAAAAAAAAAAAAGATGTGTCACAGATGCACAGCATTGTACAGACTATAAGGAAGGCTTTGTCTTAACTCTTACGGTCCCCATTATGCCTCTCTAAAGAGCTACCATCAATATTATTATTATATAA
The DNA here is from genome assembly GCA_036346955.1 of Dipus sagitta. Classification (NCBI taxonomy): domain Eukaryota; kingdom Metazoa; phylum Chordata; class Mammalia; order Rodentia; family Dipodidae; genus Dipus; species Dipus sagitta. The sequence goes on from CM070774.1 coordinate 82,821,608, forward strand.
ATTTTACAAATGAGCATAAGGCGCATAGATATGGACTAAGTAAGATAGCTGGTTGAAAACGCTAAGTTGTTTTTTTTCTTTTCCTCAACCATCACAAAGCTGAAGAGAAACATAAGAAAGGGGACAGATTGAAAAGTGACTTGTCAAGGAAAAAACAGAGGGACAGATTCAAACTTGACAATGGCCAGTCAGTGTTGCTGTGTTTTTCTTGTATGAAAAGCAGATAGGGAGTGAAGCTGAATTTTTCTTAGCCCTCAGGGAAATGTCAGTCCCCACACTGCCTTGGCAGTTTTCAAATGGTGGCAGACTGGACACAATAAAGTGTGACATGGGGAAAACATGACTCAGATCATCTCTTCCCGAAGAATATGTCAGTGACAATATAAAGGAATGATTGCAGTGGCCATTAAGGGGATCCATTTGGCACTTCCTCTGCATTATAACACAGCTCCCCCAAAACTGCCTGCAAAGTAGCAATTTGGTGGCCATTGGCAAAAAAAAAAAAAAAAAAGAAACCACAATTATCAAAAGGCAACACATGCAAAAATGATTTTGTAAATCTGCTCCTCTGACATGCTCAAGCAATGTAAGTTAGAAAATGCTCCTGATTACCCATAAACAAAATACACCAGCAAAGAACTGGCACACCTCTCCTGAAAGACATTCTAGCAGTATGCACTAAAGAGGTACTTCCAATAGGAATAAATGTTTAAAGCCTGATTTAATTGGGTAGAAAAAGCACAGTCACAATTTTTGTTTAACAACCAGCATACACAATTACCTGCTCAATATCCAACTTCATGATGGCCTTCTGAAGGTATCTCACACCACCGTGGATCAATTTAGTGCTTCTGCTGCTGGTCCCCGATGAGAAATCATCTCTTTCTACAAGGGCTGTTTTTAGTCCTGTGTAACCAGAAAACCAAATTAACTTCTTAAATTACACAATTTGTATGTAATTCATTAAAGGCACTTCTCCAGGGTAGAGACAATCACAGGAAAAATTAGTCTGAACATGGATAAATTTGTATTCAAAGTGCAGTACACTGTCTATATTATAATGAAGAGATTTTAGGCTCTTCCTGAGGGAAAAGTCAAGCCACAATGAGAAGCATATTAAACTGTGAATGAATCACACCTAGAAAGTATTACAGTATTTTCATGGCAGCGACATGCTCTGGTGCATTTGGGGATCAAAGGAGAGCCTGACAGCATTTACTCATGTGGAGTGTCGCCACAAAGCCTCCAGGAATACAAGCTCATACCTCTCTACTGAGCCCAGAGCAGCTCCATCCCCTCATCTCTGAGCTACTCTGATGCAGCCCCAGCAAATCAAGGTCAGACCCCTTCTATGAGATGACTCCTATGTGGAAATGTGCCTGGGGTGGTGATATAGCCAATATAGGATGGAGAAGGGAGAGATCCAAAATATCCAACAGGATAAAAGAGAATAACTTCTATTATTGGATACAGTCTAATTTTAAAATGTTTGCATATGGGCTGGAGAGATGACTTAGTGGTGAAGGCATTTGCTCGCAAAGCCAAAGGACCCAGGTTTAATTCCCCAGGACACAGGTAAGCCAGCTGTAGAAGATGGCACATGCATCACGAGTTCGTTTGCAGTGGCCTCTAGCCTCTAGGCTCTAGTGAGCCCATTCTCTCTCTATGTGCTTCTCTTTTCCTCTTTCTCTCTCTCCCTCTCTCTCTCTCTCACATACACACATAAATAATAAATGATTTCTAAAAATTTAACAATGTTTGCATATGACAATATTTTAAAATGATGATGAAATACAAGCTAGACAAATGAACACAGTATATCATGTCCATGAGAAAAGAAAATATTCTTGATAAGGTAAAGCTGAGGAAAGATGGGTCAATTCTAGAATTAACACTGTTCCCTTTATCTGAAAGTCATTATACACCTAAGGGGAAAACCTAGTTCTCTTTTTTGTTTGTTGGTTTTCTGGTGCCTCTCCAGGACTGGAGATGTCCAGCAATGCCGATGCTGCAAGTACCATACACTAGCCAAGAAATGAGAACTGCAATGTCAGGAGGCCTGAAGTACACATCAGCACCCAGCCAAGAGGAATTTCCAGGAGAGAACACCGTGGAATCAATTACAGTGAAAATATGCAATAGGAGCAGATTGGATTTAATTCAGAACCACTTATTACATTTAGTATCAGAGGGTTGTTTTTATAACTTTTTAGCAGCTTAAAAATCATACCAAAATGTCATCATAAAATCAAAGCCATCCCCTTGACTTAAAAGGACAAGGTATCTGGAAACTCTTTTGATTTAAGGTCAAACACTGCTAATGTCCCATCCTAACTAACAAAATAACACAGAAATTACAGGTATCATAAACCCATGTCACTACTTTTAAGCATTATTCCTGAGACAGTTCTGCAACCTTCTCAGCTATTACAACATAAACAAAGCTTAATAAATGTAGTCCTGGATGCATTAAGTGCACAGAAAAAGAGAGCAAGTTAGTACATATGTCTTTAAAAGCAGCAAGAGTCAGAGTGGGGACAGTAGACATGAGCCTAGCAGTCAAGCGGCTCCCCTCAGGAAGGTAAGTTTCATAGGGATCATGTGCAGGCAGAGGAAAACTTTTGTCTTACTCCAGGCTAGAAGGTGAATTCAGACCATGAATCCTAAATTGTATAGAATCAAAATTACATTTGCAAATTTCTTCAGGATGCACACTAGCGAGCTCTATCACCTTTACATTAACAAAGTACAAGGGACTTTCGCTATTCTAAAATAGCCCATCTTTTCTTCAGCTGAAGATCAGACGCGGGAGTTGACTTTCAGATGGCATTTAGGAGTCAGATTATTTAAGATATAACTCTCTTTAAATCTTGGAAAAGATATAGCCGGGCGTGGTGGCACACGCCTTTAATCCCAGCACTCGGGAGGCAGAGGTAGGAGGATCGCCGTGAGTTCAAGGCCACCCTGAGACTCCATAGTGAATTACAGGTCAGCCTGAGCTAGAGTGAGACCCTACCTCAGAAAACCAAAAAAAAAAAAAAAAAAAAAAAAAAAAAAATCTTGGAAAAGCAGTCACAGCATCAAGACACCCATACCATGAGAGGAAGGAGAGAGAGAGACTGAGGACGGGCAGTGTCCCATCCAAAAACAGCTTGCACTCAGGTGCACCCAAGTGGCCTACAGGCTATGGTCATAGATATCATTCCTGCTCCATACATAACCCACTGCTATTCTCCCTCTCTCCCAACCCCAGCATTTTCCCTGATGAAGCAAGCTGTCATGTAACTAGTGTAGTAAACAAGAGACCATGGATGGCAGGTCATAAGGTATCCAGGCCTCAGTCCACACGATATTGTGAGAAAGCGCTGTAGCCATGGCTCATTCAGAGTCTTGACACACTGAAACTAAGTGATGCTTTTGTTCATTGTTTGAAAACCTATAATGGAGGGAAGTCAGGAGACCTAGGGGTGTAACGCCTGCTGGTGTCTGACTAAGTGCATATATGATGCTCACAAAACTGCCTGGTAAGCGCTTCTCTTTATGTTTGTATCCATATATTAATGCTACTCTCACTGTTGGTTAGAGAAGCTTCTCTTTTCAGATGGCAGTGACCTCTGGGATGACTCAAAAGACACCATAGTGTGGCAAAGAAGTGACAGAGGAGTGCTCAGCACTGAAACATCTCTATCACACCTTCCAAGGCTCAGGGTCCATTGCGGAAGAAGTGGCAAAAAGAATGTAAGAGCCAAAGGAAGGGCAGGCCTCCTTACAATGCACTCTTCCAGACACAAACTGGCCTGGGTATCCATGACCTCGCAGTGCCTGGCACTACCTACAAAAAGCCATCATAATAGGAGGAAAAGATAATGACATCAAAATAAGAGACTCATTGAGAGGGTGAGGGGATATGATGGGGAGTGAATTTGTGAAACGGAAAGTGAGGGGGGATGGAATTATCATGGTTTATTGTCTATAATTATGGAAGCTGTCAAAAATAAAAAATATACATAAGATGGGGGGGAAGGAAAGCTCCATCTATAGAGCAGTTTTAAATGTGAAGAGTGGGTTAGGGCACTGATGGTAGGCAGAGTCCAGCTTAGGGAAAGGAAGAAAATCGGACTTCATGAAGCATGGCATCCTGTAAGCCCAGATCTCAAGAGGCTCGGGCTAGAGATTCCTTAGTCCCAAGCCAGTCTAAGCTACAGAATGAAACCTTAAGAACAGGGGGAGATATTCTGAAGACACCGAACCCACTGGTTACAGGACATAAAGATATTAAACAGGAACAGAGGCAGAAGCATCCTTAGTTTCCATAGTGCTATAAAGTATTGTAGAGCCAGGCGTGGTGGTGCACACCTTTAATCCCAGCACTCGTGAGGCAGAGGTAAGAGGATCGCCATGAGTTCGAGGTCACCCTGAGACTATATAGTGAATTCCAGGTCAGCCTGGACTAGAGTGAGACCCTACCTCAAAAAACAAAAAAAAGTATTGTATAGGCTGCTAAAGAGAGAAGTAGTCATCAACAGCATCATCCATGATGGAACCTGCATCTTAAAATAGTGACCGAGCAGGGAAGACATAACCTCTTGGTCCAACAGTGGCATGAATGTTGTGTTATAACCAACCACTCTCTGATAGGTTTTAAGGCATGCTACACAAGAAGGAATTCATGCCTGGAACTGAATAACAGTCAAAAGCCCTTGACTAGGGAGACCATAGGTCCTACTAGGGGAGAACTATTGTTTTGTTAAATAGATGTGTTGTCAAACTGCCTCCTAAGTATTTATCTTTATGCCCACAGGTTAGTTCTGCTCTTAGCCCTGGTCATTTTTTTTTTCTTTTTCCTTACTTTCTTCCTTCATTTCCTTTTCTTTCTTTCTTTATTTATTTTTTTTGCAGGGAGGAGGAGTGGGAGAAGGTTAATGAACAGACTCATAAATTGTCAAAGTGCTAAAAATAAGTAACTCATGAGTGTTTAGCCCTCCTGAGGAATAAAAAAAAAAAAAGAAATCCTTGAAGAAGAGGAGGAGGACAATGACAAGAAGGAGGAGAAAGGAGTAGGAGAAAAAGAGAGGGGAGCAATGACTGAGTAGCCCAACTTACTCAGGGGCTTCTTGTCCCTGGAGAGTGGAGGGAATGGTATTCACTGTGAGGATCCCAGGGGGAGAAGGTATCAAAGCCTATCACAAGGGGCCTTTCATCCATTCTGGGACATGTGGACCCTGCCCTAGAGGCCACTGCTGGACACAGGGAAGTAATTTCTAGGTGTTCTTAAAGAAAAAGGCTGTATGAACATGGCTGCAGGTCCTAATCGGTTTTAGTAGCCTGATTCATCATTTAAAAAAAAAAAAAAAAAAAAAAAAAAGACTTGGCATGGATGATAAGCAAGTATGAACACAGTACTGGGCTCAGTTACTGGGTATCCATTCCAAAGAACCACAGCATGTCTGGCAACTTATTTTTAAAAAGAAGTAAGTTTTAAATTTTTTCCAGAAAGTTCTCAGATATTGTTTTGAGAAATACTATTATGCTGCCTGTCAAGGGAACCATTAAAGTGCTTGAAGCTAAAAAATCGGATTCATGTCCTGGAATGATTTCTCTGACTGACAGGGTAAAGGTTGGGGCTAGAGAGGGGCTAGCAGAAGAGCGGAGACGCAGCCTGAGCAGCACAAGGAAGAAGCTGGCCTCTCAAGGTGAAGATGTGACTGGAAGATGCTACGAAGACAGAATTTCATGGGCTTGTCAGCATGGAATTTTTCTGTTTCCCAAACTAACTAGTGAGAGGAAGAGAATGCCTTGAGAAATTAGCCAGCCATCTCAGAAGGGTATTTCAGGATATTTAAGTGAGAGCTCACATTTCCCAGCTCTCAAACTGCTTTTTCCAGTAGTGGACATTTAAAAGTTATTCACATGTATTTATGTGAGAAATCATAGTGAATACCAACAAAATGTAAAATAAGTCTCTCAGTCAACCCAAGCTGCCTGTGTTGTAATGGCTTTCTTTATACCATTACTTCCAGTATCAAAGCACCAAGCTACCCAACAGGACCTCTGAAATGAAATAAATACTTCTTTTCCCAAAGCAAAAACAGAAACTTAGCCTCCAAACTTACTATTAAATTCATGTATTAAATCACCATGTAATCTAAACATTTTTTGAACTACAAAAAAAGGCTTAAATTTCTCAATTGATAGCCGGGCGTGGTGATGCACGCCTTTAATCTCAACACTTGAGAGGCAGAGGTAAGGAGGACTGGCGTGAGTTCGAGGCCATCCTGAGACTACATAGTGAATTCCAGGTCCTCCTGAGCTAGAGTAAGACCCTACCTCGGAAAAACCAAAAAAAAAAAAAAAAAAATCAACTGATATTGTATATCAAACGCTCTGCATTACAGATTTTTGCTCAATGGATGTAGTTAAGTAACGTAAGTTGAAGGCATCACAGAAGTGATAGCTGATTCTCATAACATTATTCAATAACTAATGAGCAGCAATGGCACAATAAAAATGTAAGGCTTTAAGATATTGGGGGTGGTGGGAGCTGGGTGATTTTACGGGATAGGGTCTCCCTTTGTGAGACTGTCCTATAACTAACTCGCTGTAGCATTAACACATGGTCTTCCTTCTTCAGCCTCCAAAGTGCTGTGGTTCTAATCTCATACCTCTATACTCATGCCACTGGCTTCTTTTGATTTGTTTTTATTCTAATCTGTTTCCCTCCTCAAAAATCACTGGCATTGGGCTGGAGAAATGGCTTAGGTTAAGGTACTTGCCAGCAAAGACAAAGGACCCAGGTTCGATTCCCCAGTACCCACATAAAGCCAGATGCACAAGGTAGAACATGCTTTTGGAGTTCATTTGCAGTGACTAGAGGCCCTGGCATGCCCATTCGCTCTCTATCTGGCCCCCATCTCTCTCACTGTCTCTCAAATAGAGAAATAAATAAATAAAATTTAAAAATCATTATTCTTAAATGAAAAGCTTTGTTTTCTCATTTAAATTTTATAATTTCAGAATAATGGGGAGACCTGTTTTATCCTCGCAGACTGACTAAATAGTATTTTGATGTAACATTCAACGGACATGTTTTGCATTCTTAAGTAAAACAGTTAAGGTCACAGACATCAAAATTACTGTTTCCAATATCCAAGCAACTGCTCACTCCAAGGGCTGGAGGGGGTTGGGGAATATTATCCTTCAGAGAAAAGAAAGAGTGATCTCCACATCCCCGCAGTGAAGGCTGGCCTCTGCACACCCTAGGCGAGTTGCCAGCTAGTTCAAGATTCTGAGGAAGACTTGGCTTGTTCTTTATTCTCTCTTCTCTTTTCTCTCTCCCCTGTCTTTCCTTCAGCAGTTACTTTTTATGGAAAGCAATGAGCCCTGTCATGGTTAAGATGAACCAGAATAACCAAGAGTGCTATTATTGCTTCATCTTTTGTCTCTCCTATTAATTTTAACAGGAAGCTTCAGGAATTGCCTAAGAGTAATAAACTAATAAACTATGGGGTGAAATCTTAGGCACAATAACTAGATTAACTAATAGTAGAAAAGTACGGCCAGCTCAACTAGAAATCTCCCTTTCACTCATCTTCATACCATCTTATAATGGACTTAAATTATGTCTTCTGGGTCAGGCAAGGGGTCCAAACTGATAATAGCTCTATAACGACAGCTTTGTCTTTTCTGACCTAAGTGAAACCTTCTAGCCATTTCCAACAGTTCATGGATCAAGGCAAGTGGATGAATATAGAGGGATAATTACAATGGAAAGGAGAAATGGTACGACATTTAACTTTCACAACATGGAAGAGAACACAAGTATAGTTTAATACCTTTTACTGATTATCTTATTATGCATGAAAACATGCTCAATATAATAAATGCAGAGGAGCAAAGAGAATAAAATAAAACTCTCCTGTAATTACAGCACTCGGAGATAAGCACAGTTGACATTTGGGTATTTAAACATTCACATTTTCTATGCATGTATTTAATCACATATGTACATTTTTACAAAATATGATCATATGAAATACTTAGTTTTTTTCATTTAACATTATTTATTGTAAACACTTTCCATATCAATAGTTTATATAATATCATTTTAAAGCATGAATAGTATTATATTAAATGTTTACAATGAGATGCATGCCATTCTTCCTAAACTCATGGCTGATTTTCTTTTTTTCACTATTACAAATTTTACAGCAAGATTTTGTTCTCATTTAAACTCCTGAATCTTTATTTTGTTAGAATAAAATTTCAGGGAGATCATTATTAAAGTATTCCTAAACAGAAAGGTAGAAACAGTCATTCTGAAATAACCACCAATGGCACCAAGGTCAGAACACAGCAGACTGAGGCACCACAGACCTGGGACTTAGGTCCCTGTGCTCCATGAACTATCATTTTAGGTCAGACCATCTTGCTCTAGAAAAGCTTTCAGAACTAAACTTTAGATTTCAGAGAGCTACTGCCACCTTTAATCCAAGCACTTGGGAGCTAGAGGTTGGAAGATTGCCATGAGTTCAAGGCCACCCTGAGACTACAAAGTGAATTCCAGGTCTGAGCTCAGAAAAAAACAAAAAAAGGAAGAAAGAAAAAGAGAGAGAGAAAAGAAAGGAAAGGAAAGGAAAAGAAAGGAAAGGAAAGGAAAGGAAAGGAAAGGAAAGGAAAGGAAAGGAAAGGAAAGGAAAAGGGACTAACCCAAGTCTTAACATTTTACATGAAGGATCAATTACTCAAAAAAGTAACACCTGTGTAAAGCTGCACAGAAATCCTGACTTGCTAATCCCCACAGTCAGGAGCCAACGCTCTACCTGGCATATATTGTTAAAATTGTAATAATACCTTTTCAGGAAATGAGAGCTGCTGCTATTGTTTTCTCTTTCCACATTGCTTGAGATGAGGCTCGGTGGCTCAGGCCCACAATCCCACAATCCCAGCCTGAGGCCAGCACCAGGAGTTTGAGACCAGCCTGGGATATAGAGTAAGAGCCATTACAAAAATGCATTATGGAATTTTTTTTTTCTTGGTTTTTCGAGGTAGGGTCTCACTCTAGCCCAGGCTGACCTGGAATTCACTATGGAGTCTCAGAGTGGCCTCGAACTCAGGGCAATCCTCCTACCTCTGCCTCCCGAGTGCTGGGATTAAAGGCGTGCACCACCACGCCCGGCTCAAAAATGCATTATATATATGTCACAACTGGGAAGATGGCTGCGTGGTTAAAGGTACTTGTTTGCAAAACCTGATGGCCCAGGTTCCATTCCCCATACCCACATAAAGCCAGATGCATAAGTGGTGCATGCATCTGGAGTTTGCAGCAGCAAGCGGCTCGGGTGCTTTTGCTTCTTCTCTCTCCCTCTTTCTCTCTCTCTCTCTCCTTGCAAATATAAATAAATAAATAATTTAAAAACTCTTTTCACTTTGCTAATGTAAAATAATAGTCAATGCTCAAAGGAGATTCCCAAATAATTGAAGAGGAAAAGAGAAAATAGGAAATAATACATTGCTGATTTTCTTGCTATGCTTCTTTTTATTTTCTTGCTTCTAATGGGAATCAAGGTTATTGTTGAAAATGTCTCATATGCATTACCACAAACTAGTTGTTCTTATGAAAGCACACAGCCTGTATACACTTGAGGAAGACACTAAGTGATGGGGCCCATCTATGACTCTGGTTCATTCTATGCCCAAAACCTGTGTACTCTATCACTATGCTATACTGGCCAGACTTGGAAGAATCATGATGACATTCAAGAACTTCTAGCCAGACACTTATAAACTAGAAGTACATGTACATTTTATTTTGTTTTAGCTCTAGTTTTCTAAGACAAGGTCTCATATAGCCAAGGGTAGCTTTGAACTCACTATACAGTGAAGGATGATCTTGAACTCCTGACCCTCCTGTTTCCACCTCCTGAGTTCTGGGATTAGAGAGATGGTTCACCACTCTAGGCTCGACATATACATTCTTAAGCAAGAGAACTACAACTAATACTTTCTTCCAGCAAGCAGTATTCTTTTTTCCAATTTAAGCAGAACCCATGAAGTTCAGTTTTATGTTAGATTTTAAACCAAAAAGGTCCTCAGAGATCCCAGACACACACAGGTAATGTCACATAAAAGGAATATAAAGAACTAACTAACGAAGGGCTGGAGAACCGGGCATGGTGGCATGCGCCTTAAACTCAGCACTCAAAAGGCAGAGGTAGGTGGACTGAATCGCTATGAGTTCAAGGCCACCCTGACACTACATAGTGAATTTCAAGTTAGCCTTGGCTAGAGGGTCACACCCTACCTCAAAAAACCAAAAAGAAAAAAAAAAAAAAGGCTGGAAAGATGACTCAGCAGTTAATAGTACTTGCTTGCAAAGCCTGAAGGCCTGGGCTCAGTTTCACAGTACCCATGTGAAGCCAGATGCACAAAGTAGAAGATGCCTCTGGAGTTCATATGAAGTGTCATTAGGCCCTGGTGTACTCATTCTCATTCTCTCTCTCTCTCTCATTCTCTCAAATAAATAAAAATATTTAAAGTATAGTTTTACAAGAACTATAGAAAACACCCTACACTCCTGGACATGAGAATGTTAGTCAGCTTCTCCTTTTACTCCTGCTTTCTTGGAAGCAGGATGCCCACAACTGAACCTCAGGAGTGTTGCTCTGCCCAGTCACTGGACACAGGGGTGGGAAACAATGAAGCCATTTCTGTTGTTCCTAGACCTGCAGGAGAACATGAGGAAAACTGTGTTTAGTGTGTTGATAACGTAAAATAGTTCCAATAAAAGAAATGAAACTCAATTTCCAAGGAAATGCAGATGGTGAGAATGCAACAAAGATCTCTGTGAAGACTCCAGGACACTTGCACTTCCCTCAACAACCTTTGCTTACCCATTGCCAAAACTACATGTGGGCCTAATAGTTTATTAAAAAGCTTGTGCAAAGCCGGGCTTATGGTGGTGCACGCCTTTAATCCCAGCACTCAGGAGGCAAAGGTAGGAGGATTGCCATGCGTTCGAGGCCAGCCTGAGGCTACAAAGTGAATTCCAGATCAGCCTGAGCTACAGTGAGAGCCTACCTCAAAAAAAAAAAAAAAAAAAAAAAGAAACTTGTGCAAATATTTTTATAGAAGCCCTTTGACATTGAGTGGTTCCCCCAAAACTTTGATGTCCTGAAAAATCTAATTATTACTGGTAACTTTAAAAGATCACAGTAATTTATTTTTGTCAAATGTGACTAAAGATTAATGGATACAATCAGAAATAATTTCGTAAAAACGTATCAAACACAGAGAAAGCAAAATTTGTTGTTAAGTGAAGCATCAAATATAATAAAAGAGCAAATTCCATGAATGAATAGCAACAATACACAATTCATTAACCAAAGGCCCGTGATTATTTCACACTCCACAGGGCTACTGATACGATCAGAAACAGTGGTAAAAGGATAAATATAGATTACCCTCAGCATCTCCTTATACATTTTAATTATAAACACTACCCTCAGAGAGTTCCCAGTATAATAAAAGAAATGCAAACTAAGGCTTATCCATTCCTGCTGTAAACCACAATTCCATATAAATACAAAACCTGGCATTATTTTCTGATAGTAAACACTATGTCACAAGATAGTTAAGACTATCATGTTCTTAGCTGTTGTTAATTATAAAAATTAAAGATCTGATCGACAGTCCAGCTCTAGAAACTCTCCTTATCACCATCACTATCACCTCCAGTCACCTACGAAGGCAATGGGCACTGCCATGAGCGCTGCTGAGTGCCCGGCACTGACAAGTGTCAGTGAAGGGAGTGCTCTGAGGCAAGGCCACCTCTTACTAGTTTTGTCTGCTCAGGGCTTGTTCTATAGTAATTCATAAATAGTATTATTTTACATAGGAGAAAATGAGGTTGAGGCTGGAGAGATGGCTCAGCAGTTAAGTGCACTTCCTGCACAAGCATGGAAGGGAAGGAGAGAGGGAGGGAGGAAGGGACAGAGGGAGAAAAGATAAAAAAAGGAGAGCCAGTGGGAAGAAGGAAAGAAGAAAAAAGAGGTAGGGAGGAAGAGAGGAAGGAAAGAAGGAAGGGAGGAAAAATAAGGGCGAGGGGAATGGAGGGCGGGAGGGAGGGAGGAAAGAAGGAAGGAAGGAGAAGGGGAAAGGAGAGAGGGAGGGAAAGAGGGAAGAAGAGAGAGAGGGAAGAATCCTCCTACAGACACCCTCCCTTCTCTGTACTTACTGCACTGTGCCAAGGCTCCTAAGAGTGTGTGCCCCGTCTCTGCTCCCTCAAACGTACCAGTCCATTCTGCATCACTAGGACCTCAAGAGTCCTATTCAGAAAAATCATAGGACTTTTGGCACACTAAATCCAGTCCTACTACTCCACTCTTGTCTCATAGTCCCCATTCTGTTTCCCACACTCACTGATCCCATGTTCTTTGGCATAGGCCTTCAATTTGACTATCCTCATTTATTTATACATCTATAATGTCAATGATGTTTCAAAATGATACATTCTCTATGATTCAGTCAGTGCATACAAGCTCCCTAAAAGTACCAACTCTGTCAATCAATTCTGTATTCCTTTGAAGTATCTTGTATATTGCCATACATGCAGTATACACTCAGTGAATATTTGCAAAATTTAAATAAAAATGATTATATATCTTAGTATAAAACATGAAAATAACTGAAAAGACAATAAATAGTTTCCTGATTTATACTAGTAAAATGACTCTCTTTAATACAGAAAATGGTCACCTAGTATATTTTAATTCCTTCAAGGAGTAGTCCCTAAGCAAGGCTTCCCATTAAGGTAGAAATGTATGCCTCCTTTCCACTCTCCTGCCTAGGCTGCCAGAGTAGAAAGTTGAGTTCCAACTACCCTGTGCAGGCTCCAGTGTAATCTGGTTCAAACTATATTCCATGATTAGAGGTAAGAATTATATGAAAACTGGAGTTAATGTTAACAGTAGACTCTAGTGCCTATATTTTTTAAATTATATATATATGAGAGAAATAGAAAAGAGACAGAGAGAATGGGCATGCCAGGGCCTCCGGCAACTGCAGACAAAGTCCAGATACATGCACCTCTTTGTGCATCTGGCTTTACATGGGTACTGGGGAATCAAACCCAGGTTGCTAGGCCTTGCAAGCAAGTGCCTTATCTACTTAGGCATCTCTCCAGTTCCCTGTGTTTTAAATTTACCCATTTAGAGTTAACAAAAAAGGACTTCGACTATGAGGTTTACATGATCCTGTGAAATCATAATAGTGTTGGGCAGCTTTTGTTCATACTTATATCACATTAAATTCATTTCCATCAGAGTAAATTCTACCAAATATATAAGATAACTAGATCTAATAAATACTACCAAGTTCATGATATAACTAGATTTGGAATGGTGTTGGTAGTGCCTTCCTTAGTCTGAGGAAACCCACACCATGTAATATATTATCACCACTGAGTATGTACCTGCCATAAACACTAAACTTTACACAGAAAATAAAATAGATCAGGCTTAAAACTGCTTGCATCAATACCCAGCTCAATTCAGCATTTGAGGATAACACATGTTACTGTTTCTCCAGGACATCTGATTCTAGAAGCCTTCGTCTACCTTCGTGTTAATAGCAGCAGTTACAACAGCATCTCTAACACAGTGAATTTGTGCGAAAAGCATTAAGCCTTATCATGGTTAACAGAAGACCCAAAACAATCAGAGAAGAAATGATTTTTCTGTTATAAAGACGAACAGCCTGGCTGGGCATGGCAGCTATGTATCAGAGATTAGTCTGATAGTCCTAATCTTCCCACCACCTCCCAAAAGCCGAGATTGCAGGCATGAGCCACCATACACAGCTCAAAAGAATTCTTTTAGTAAAATATTTCATGTTATAAAACTTTTCTGCACTTGGCTGACATTGTGGATTTAGGTAATATACCCACACTTTAAAATTTTTTTAATATATTTATTTTGCTTATTATTAGACAAATTTAACTGGGACTGGAGAGATAGCCCAGTAGTTAAAGGCATTGATTGTAAAGCTTGTTGGCCTAGGGTTCAATTCCCCAGTACCCATGTAAAGCCAGATGCACAGAGGAAAAAAATAGCTGGAAAAATAGATTTTCAGGAATATAAAGTTTTCTTTGTAAATATATTCATTGAAATTAAAACAAATTATACTTAATTTTAAAATTGTTGCAAGTGCCTAGTTTTTATGATTCACAACAGAAATGTGACTTCACAGTGTGTAGTGCATACTCCTCACAAGGGGAGAAAGAACAAACCTTTCCCTGTGTCACAGCCATCCACATGTGCTCTACACTCACCTCTGGTGACAGCATCCAGTGCACAGCCACTGCCTGTTGCTCCTCCTCCAATAACAAGAATATCAAATTCTGATGTGTTCTGCAAAGTCAGGAGCTGAGCTTCTCTGGAAGGAGGCTCCCTGTTAACGGGTTCTGTAAGGTACTCTGCTGCTTCCACATAGGCCAGGTTTACCTGAGGTAAAAGCAGACCACTTTCAGTCATCCATCTGGAATTACAAAGTAATAAAGTTTACAGCATGTCAAAAAAAAAGAAAAAAAAAAGGAAAGGAATTCACAATGGAGATAAAGAATAACAGAGTTAGACTACAGTCCACATGGAGAGAGAACAGCAACTGCCCTGGGGAGGGGCAACTACTGCTGGTATTTCTTTTCATAGGTCTCAACTATTAACTACAGAAATACTTGGCTCAAATTTGGTAGCTCAACTGCTTTGGTTTTATACAAAGCCATGTTTAGTCACCCTACCACTGTACAGCAATTCCCAAATATTTTATATAAACTAATCTGAGGTATCTGAAGTAAATATTTTACCCAGCAGCATCAAATCATTCAGATGAAATTTCAAAGTGTTTGTCTCATATGGAAGAAGAAAGAGTACTTTGCGTCTTTATAAAACTTCTTAAAAGCAATCATTTCTCATTCCATAATTCTTTTTTTGTTGTTGTTGTTTATTTTTATTTATTTATTTGAGAGCGATAGACAAAGAGAGAAAGAGGCAGAGAGAGAGAGAGAGAGAATGGGCGTGCCAGGGCCTCCAGCCACTGCAAACGAACTCCAGATGCGTGCGCCCCCTTGTGCATCTGACTTACATGGGTCCTGGGGAATCGAGCCTTGAACTGGGGTCCTTAGGCTTCACAGGCAAGTGCTTAACCACTAAGCCATCTCTCCAGCCCCTCATTCCATAATTCTAATGACAAAATATTTCTAGAGTTTAAGGTCTGTAGGTTTAAAAAGAATCTATTTAGCACAAGTTACTATCTGTTTTAAATAATCAACTAGGTTCACTAGGAATGATATTTTTCAAAGATTTCAGTAAAAAGGCTTTTCCATTAAATATTTTAATATAAAATTAAAATTTTTATGTTTACAGTATGTTATTTGGAATTTTGAATACTGTAACAGTATATTAGTAACACCAGGTATAATTCCCCTAAAAGATAATGATCATCTACTTTATTCTTAGTTATTTCTTTATATTTTATTTATTTATTTTACACACACACACACAGAGAGAGAGAGAGAGAGAGAGAGAGAGAATGGGCATGCCAGGGCCTATAGCCAGTGCAATGAACTCCAGATGTATGCCCCACTTTGTGCATCTGGCTTTACATGTGTACTGAGGAATCAAACTTGGGTCCTTAGGCTTTTCAGGCAAGTGCCTTAACCACTGAGCAATCTCTTCAGCCCTATTCTTAGTTCCTTAATAATAACATAAGTCATTATCATCCCAATCAGAAATCATACTTGGGCTGGAGGGATGGCTTAGTGATTAAGGCATTTGCCTGCAAAGCCAAAGGACCCTGATTCGATTCCCTAGGACCCATGTTAGACAGATGCATAAGGGAGCACACATGTCTGAAGTTGATTTGCAGTGGCTGGAGGCCCTGGTACACCCATTCTCTCCCTCTGCCTCCCTCCCTCACTCTCTCTTTCTCTCTCTCTCTCTCCCCCCCCCCCTTGTCTGTCAAATAAATAAATATAAAGTATTTTTTAAAAAAGAAATCATATTTGTCCTTTTTTATTTTCTTTTGTTTGAAAACAAAAGTAGATGAGGATTAGTATATAGCTCACTGGTTTGGTGTTTGCCTGGTATATGCAAGACCTTGGGTTCCATACCCAGCACAACAACAACAATTAAGAGCTGGGTCACAGGCTGGAGAGATGGCTTAGTGGTTAAGGTATTTGCCTGCAAAGCCAAAGGAGCTCAGTTCAATTCCCCAAGACCCATCTAAGCCAAATGCACAAGGTGGCACATGCGTCTGGAGTTCGTTTGCAGAGGCTGGAGGCCCTGGTGAGCCTATTCTCTCTGTGTGTCTGCCTTTCTCTTTCTCTCACATAAAAAAATAAATAAATAAAATATTTTTAAGAGCTAGGTCGGGGCCAGATGTGGTGGTACACACATATACTTCCAATACTCAGGACACCAAGGCAAAAGGATCATAAGTTGAAGGTCAGCCTGGGCTTCTTAATGAGTTCCAGACTACCCTTGGTTACATGGTAAAATCCTATCTCAAAAACGCTGGCTAACAAAGCCAGAAGTGTCAAAAGCACATAAAAATTGGTATTTTTTTTAGATTTTATTTTTATTTATTCATTAGAGAGAGAGAGAAGGAAAGAGTGTGTGAGAATGGGCATGCTAGGGCCTCTAGCCACTGCAAACGAACTTCAGATGCATGTGCCACTATGTGCATCTGGCTTATATGGGACCTGGAGAATCGAACCAGGGTCCTTAGGCTTTGCAGGCATGCGCTTTAATCACCAAGCCATCTCTCCAGCCCCAGGTATTTTTTTAATGTCGTTTCCCAAGTGTTGCCACAGATCCATTGACCACACTGCATAGTGTTGGCCCATGATGCCCAATCAGTTATACACAGATACACAACCCCTCTTTCCACACAGCATGAGCACAATCCATGATGATTTCTCATTCCGCTGGAGGTCACATTTGTTCAAAAGAAGGGATCTCGGCTCTTCTGAGACAGTGCCTTGCTATGTGTCCAAGGCTGGCCTGGACTGCTCTATGTAGCCCAGTCTAGCTTCAAACTTGTGATCCTCCAGCCTCAGCCTCCAGAGTGCTGACATGTGCTAACAGGTGTTTCTCAGCAAGTCCAGCTGTGACCTTAATTCATACATGGTGATTATTTTGATCTTTCAATATAAATGACTTTTTTTTTATTTAACTGAGTAAAAAAAAAACTATTCCTTATGATTAGATTTAGTGATTTTTCAATCCAGTCAGATGTTTATAAAAGTAAAGCTACGGCTGGATAGTGGTTAAGGCACTTGCCTAGGAAGCCTAAGGACCCAGGTTCAATTCCCCAGTATACACATATACCAGGTGCAAAAGGTGGCGCATATGTCTGAAGTTTGCAGTGTCTAAAGGCCCTGGTGTATTCTTTCTTGTCCCCTCTCATTTTCTCTCTCTCCCCCTCTTTTTCTCTCATAATAAATAAATAAATAAATAAAATAGTTAAAACGTAGAAAGTAAAGCTAGAAACCAGACAATACATTGAGAAAATCCTGGGTTAGGATAACAGGGACTACACTCCTTAGCAGTAATGTAAATTCAGATGCATTTTCTCTTTGGGTCTTGGTTTCCTCATTTGGCAAACAAAGGTAAAATCCTTGTGATGTTTCTCTCCCTGAATGTGTGAGTTATCCTTGGTCTGAATGGAACAATGACAATAAAGTAATTGTTAAACTGTAATACTGTCCAACAGTTGCTAATGTGACTATTATTAAACCATCTGGTAGCACGTAATAAAGACTTACAAAACATATCTAAGTATAATGAAAACAAAGGATATAATGGGATACAGTAATTTTTCAAGCTATTAATTCAGATGCCAAGCCACAAAAATCCCTTCCTGCCATATAACTTCTAATTATCACTAATAACTACTCCCTCATGTTTACCTTCATGTACATTAAAGGTAACAAACTAAATAACGGTAACTGCAAAGTTCTGCCTTTTACTTACAGAATTTGTCTTCCAGGACCTAATGAGCCCAAAAGAGAAGACACACACACACACACACACACTAGTATATACATGCATAACACACAAACAGATAGTATAAATGGCAGCTGTGGCAGGGCATACCTAAGGGAAATTGCTGAAAAGGAGGAGTCAAGAGGATTAGGAGATAGTATATAAATAAATAAAATAGGTTGGACATGGTGGCTTATGCCTATAATCCTAGCACTTGTAAGACTGAGGTAGGAGGATCACCATGAGTCCAAAGTCAGTTTGGGCTACACAGTGTTCCAGGTCAGCCTGTGATACAGTGATACCCTACTTAGAACAAAAAGCAGAGAGAGATGGTATATAGATATATAACACATAGCACGTGGATATGGACTATGCATATTTAATGCTCATGGATAGTACATGTACATATAACACACATAGATAATATATACATTTATAACACACACGCGTGCAGTCACACGTATATAGAAAGAATGCCAAAATGAGAAGGACAGAGAAACCACACCACCAAGATATGACCATCTAGACAAAGAAAGCCTTTCATTGGAGGGTTTCAACTGAGCCATGACAGATGGGAAGGACTTGGACATGGGAGTGACAAGTGACTAAGCTGTCAGAGAATTTTCACACATCAACAGAATTGCTGACATTTTCTGCTTGATAAGTTTTCTAGAAATACTTGAGAAATAAGTTTAAAGAGCATATTATGATATAGTTCATTAGGACTTGGTAATACCGAAAGCTCCTCTTCAGCTCTATGAAGATTAAACTCAACTAGTCTCCTTCAGCATGCAGGCTAGATGCCAGGGGCATCAGCCACTCCCACTGGACACCCTGTATGGTGTTTCAGATGTCTCCCATAAATTCATGTGCTTTGCATATTTGGTCCCCAGCAGGTGGCAATTTGTGACGTGTAGCCTTGCTGGAGGAAGTGTGTTGTTGGGGGCGGACTTAGGGGTGTTAGAGTCAACCACCCCCATAGAATTTGCCTCACTCTTTTGCTGCTATTTTCCACCTGCTGTGGGCAAGGAAATAATGCCCAGCTTTTGCCTTACCATTTTCCCTGCCATCAAGACGCTTCCCCTCAGCACTATAAGCCAAAATCAAACCTTTCTTCCCATCAGCTGCTCTTGGTCAGGCGCTTTATCCCAGCAATGAGAAGATAACTGCAATGCCCTGTTTCCCCTGATTTCATCCCAATACTCTGACTTGTTTCATGTTTTAAAACACACATCTTTGGCAGGGGAGATGGCTTAGTTAAGGCACTTGCCTGCAAAGCCTAAGGGCCCAGGTTTGATTCCCCAGTACCCATGTAAGCCAGATGAACAAGGGGGTGAATGCATCTGGACTTTGCTTACAGTGGCTAGAGGCCCTGGTGTGCCCATTCACTCATTCATTCTCTCTCCCTCTCTCTCTCTCTCTCTCTCTCTCTCTCTCTCTCTCTCTCCCTCTCTTTCAAATAAATAAATAAAATAAAATAAAATAAACACCTCTTTCAGCTGAGCATGGTGGTGCAAATCCAGAAGACTGAGGTGGGAGGATTTTCAAGGCCTGTATATAGGGTATACATCCAAGTTCCAGGTCAGCCTGCCCTACAGTGAAAAAAACTTGCCTCAAGAAAGGAAGGAAGGAAATGAGAGGAGTGGGGAAGGGGATGGAAGGGGAGAGAAGGAGGGGATGGAAGGAAAGAAGGGAGGGAGGGAGGGAGGGAGAAAGGAAAGGAAAGGAAAGGAAAGGAAAGGAAAGGAAAGGAAAGGAAAGGAAAGGAAAGGAAAGGAAAGGAAGGAAGGAAGGAAAAAAGACAAGCAAGAAAGCACCTCTTTCATGTTTCTAATAACCATCCTAAAAACTCTTCACACAGCCAGGTGTGGTGGCACATGCCTTTAATCCCAGCACTTGGGAGGCAGAGGTAGGAGGATCACGTTGAGTTCGAGGCCACCCTGAGACTACATAGTGAATTCCAGGACAGCCTGAGCTAGAGTGAAACCCTACGTTGGGGGAAAAAAAGTTCTTCACAGGTGTGTAAATCTTTGCACGATACTACCTTGCTCTTTACCCACCCAGTTCTACTCTCTGGATTTGCACATGCACACCACCACTACCATCGCCACAACGGCAGACGAGTCATGCTGCGGTGCTACTACATCCGGTGACACAAACCTGACGTTTTACTCAACTCAGCGTGTTTCAGACAGCAATCTTCCTCTCTCCTAACTCTCCACACCCTCCTTCTCAGCTTCCTCTGGATGTCACTGCCCAACATTAATCACTGACATGCATCTTGTGTGCATGCTAATCACTTATCTTGGATTGCTACGAACTCTCTGGAGAATCTCATGTGTCCCATATCGTCAAATATTCTTTATGCCACAATGACTTCTAATTTTGTCTTCCATCTCTGGACCCTGGTATCAAACTGCCTAATGAGCACCTATATTTGGGTGTCATAGATGTATCTCAAAATTGATCTGATGACTTTATCTCCTCCAAGTTTTTTTTTTAATCTGATAGTATTTCTTATCTAAGTAAGGGTGTCATTATTCATGTGTTGCTTGTGCAGAGATTCTGAAAACATCTTTTGACAGCTTCTACTCTCTAAAGTCTCATATCTGATCAATCATTGATTCCCATGGATTCTTCCTCCTATAAAATTCACATCCACTCATGTTTTGCTCTCAAGTTATCTTCCTTTCCCATGCTAATGCAACAATAGTCCAAAGTCCTACACAAGCCTTCCAAATCATTCTCTAGAGAGTAACTGGAGTAATCACTGTAAAATTCAAATGAGGGACGGGAAGATAGTTCAGCTGGTAGAGTGTGCCTGTGTCACAATATGAACACTAGAGTTTGATCTCCATCATCCACGTAAATGCCATGAAGGTGCCATGTGCCTGTGACCCTAGCACTAGGGGGGCAGAGACAGGAGGACCCTGAGGCTTGCTGGCTAGCAAGTCTAGCTTAATTGGTAGGCTCCATGCCACTGGGAGACCTTGTCTCAAGGGAGGTGGGATGCATTTCTAAAGATGACACCCAAGGTCTCTTCTGGCTTCCACATGCCTGTACATTCATGAACATACGTATATATGGCCTACATACACAAACATGCACACACACATACGCAAGACCCTCAAATAACATCATTACTATGTGTAAAACCCATCAAGAACTTCCACCTGGGCATGGTGGTGCATGTCTTTAATCCCAGCAGAGGTAGGAGGATTGCAGAGAGTTTGAGGCCACCCTGAGACTACATACTGAATGCCAGCTCAGCCTGAACTAGAAGAAGACCTTACCTTGAAAAACCATAAAGTAAAAACAAAACTTCCAACTGAATTTAGATTAAAAGTAATTATTTTTATTCTAGTACTTAAAAATCATAGACCTTTTTTAATGACTAAAATTAGGTGAAAAAAAGGGACAATCCTAAGTGCTGGTGGGAATGTAATTCATCTGGATCTCTCCTATTGCTATTAGAAATGTGAAATGATACATACAGTCACTTTGGAAAACACATTAGGAGTGACTTTAAAGGTAAGCATACACTTGCCAAACACCCCAGCAATCCCTTCCTAGATAATTACCCAAGTGAAATGTGTCCACACAGAAACCCGTTAGCAAAGGCTTACAATGGCTTGATTTAAAATTGTCCAATGTGGGCTAGAGAAATGGCTTAGAGGTTAAGGAGCTTGCTCGCAAAGCCTGGCTGCCTGAGCTTGATTCCCCAGTACCCATGTAAAACCAGGTGCACAAAGTGGCACATGCGTTTGCAGTTTGCTTGCAGTGGCAAGAGACCCTGGAACACCTGCTCTCTCTCAGCACTCTCATGTCCTCCTCTCACTCTCTCTCTCTCCTCTTGAAAATCAATAAATAAAAAAATAACAAAAATTTCCCAAAGCAGAAAATCTCAAAGTCCCTTCACTTGGTGAATGCCTAAACTGTGGTATACTATGCAAAAGAATAATAACCAACAATAACAAAGAACAAGCAATAAAAAGAATACATGAACACGAAACTTACTTATGCCAAATCAAAACTCCGCAAATTAGTCTCTAGCACAAATCCAGCTGCTACTTGTTTCTGTAGACAAAGGGGCACTGGCACACAGTGACACTCTCTCCATAGCTCTTAATATGGCATGACAGCAATGGCAGCTCAGTGGTCACCACACAGATCCCATGTTCTGAAAATGTTTCCTGCATGTCCTTTACAGAAAAATCTACCAGTCCCTGTGTGAAGCCAACAAAGCCAGACCCAGAAGTCTCTGAATTGTAAGATTCAGAATTCTGATGCTTCTGTACATACAATGTTATGTCCAAACCAAAGTCCAAGACAAGAAAACAGATTGCAGTTGCCCGAGGCCAGAGGGAAGGCTAACTATACAGAATGCCAGACGTGAGGGACCTGTGAGCATGGCAGAAGTGTTCCGCAGCTTGACTGCGGTGGTGGTTCTATAACTCTGTAGCTAAAGCATTCATTTCACTGCATTTTAAATTGTGCCTCAAGTTATACCTCAATAAAGTTGACTTTAATATTTATATAGCACTCATGTGCCAGCCACTTTTATAAGGGTTTTGCTTTTTTTGCTCATGAAATCTTCATGTTAAACCTGTGAGTCAGCTACTATTATGATCCCCATTTAGGAAGAAGGAACTGAGATAAGAAACAGTAGTTGCCCCAGTTCACAATAGAGCTGGAAACAGGAGCGGCCCAGCCTAGAACAGAGATGGAGTCTTTCACTACACCATACTGACTCTACATATAATTTGAGAAAAAATACAACAGCAGACTAAATAGTTACAACATGATGAGATAGAGCCATTGCCAAAAGACAGAAAACATTTTTTGTGTTTTGTTGACAGGGGAGGGAGGGTGTTTGTTGTTGAGGTTTTACTGAGGCGTCCCTCCATTTAAAAAAAAATACGGTTCTATTGAGGGTGATTTATTTAATTTCTGACAGTACTTTTAAAATAACATTTTATTTTTGTTTATTTCCTTCATAAAAGCTGGAAAGTGTTGCAAGTGAGAAGCTAAGCACCAGTTTATGTTAGAGGCAGTAAACACAGCCTACGGCCCCACTTATAATTATGACAGGAGAAAGACTCATTTTGGCTTCATATGGCTTTGAGTCACAAAAACACATCTGCACTCTACCTTCTCTAGAATATGTTGATTTAGGGAAATAAAGAAGAAAAAGGAAGCACGAATAATAAAACAGTAGTGCTAAGTAGCAGCACGCCTTAAGAAGAGGATCTTTGTGCTCCCAGCATGCAGACTACCCTTTCCTGAGTCCCCTTCCAAGACGGCTTGATTAAACAGGATTGTGGGAGGTAGACTCCACTGATGGATTGATCCAGTTCTGGAAAAGCCTTAGGATGCCTCGTGCCCTCACTCATGAAAGACTAAAACCTTCATGGGAACTCCAGATACCCGACTTAACGCTAGTCAGTATTTCAAGAGGCCCCATGAAGAGTCTATAGATGAGGAGACAAAAAGATAAGGAAGGGTCAAGGGAAGAATCTCTTACCCGGGCCAAGGCTTCCTGGAAATGATGCCAAATCAAGTCAAAAAAAAAGGCCAGTGGGCACCATGGGCAATGGTAACCAGGAAAGGAAGATGTAAAAACACGTTGCTGCTTTTTATTCATGTTACTTTCATAAGATCTAATTACAAGTCTAATGTTTAAAAACTGTTATAGTTCACATACCAATAGGGATTCCCATTTGAGGTTAAACTGCTGAATAGTATCACCACCTGTGGCCCACAGAAAGGGCTAGTGAGCTCCTGTTGCCCAGGGTGCTCAATCACTGGTGCCACACTTTCACTTCAACAATCCATTGTAGACACAGGAGTTTGCTGGCACCAGCCTCAACACAGAACAAGCTCAGCACTGCTAGCCTCAGGGTCACCTGCTTAGTCCAGCCACAGAAGCCAGAGAGAAAAAGAGCCTAAGACTTTTTTTTTTTTTTTTTTTTTTGAGGCAGGGTCTCTCTTTAGCCCAAGCTGACCTGGAATTTACTAAGAAGTCTCATGGTGGCTTCGAATTTAGGATGATCTTCCTACCTCTGCCTCCCAAGTGCCAAGATTAAAGGTGTGCACCACCATGCTCAAGACAAACCTTGACAAGCCAAGTCTGGTGGTACAAGGCAGTAATCTCAGCTACTGGAAAGCCTGTGGCACAAAGATAACATATTCAAAGCCAGCAACAGCAACAGAGTAAACTCAAGGCCACCTGGGAAACTCAGCACCTGTCTCAAAATAGAAAGTAAAAAAAGTGCTAGCAGTGGGCATGGTGGCACACACCTTTAAACCCAGTACTTGGAAGGCAGAGGTAGGAGGATCACTGTGAATTAGAGGTCAGCCTGGAACTAGAGCTCCAGGTGAACCTGGGCTAGAGTGAGGCCCTACCTTCAAAAAAAGGGGGGAGGGCTGGGGCTGGAGAGATGGCTCAGCCATTAAGGCACTTGCCTGCAAAGCCTAATGACCCAGGTTCAATTCCCCAGTACCCACGTAAAGCCATATTGCACAGTGGCACATACATCTGGAGTTCATTTGCAGTGGCTAGAGATCCTGGCACACCCATTCTCTTTCTCTCCCTATCTGCCTCCCTCTCATAAATAAATAAGTAAATAAATTTTAAGAGGCTGGAAAGATGGCCCAGCAGTTAAGGCACTTGCCTGCAAAGCCTAATGACCTGGGTTCTATTCTCCAGGACCCACGAAAAGCCAGATGCACAAAGTGGCACATGCATCTGAAGTTCATTTGCAGCAACTGGAGGCCCTGGTGCACCCCTTCTCTTCCTCTCTCTCTCTCTCTCTCCCATCATCTCTCTCTGCTTAAAAATAAATAAATAAATGAGTGAATCAATAAAAAGAGGGCTGGGGCTGAAGTTTTTTCTAGTAATCTACCTGTAGGTCCAATCCCCAGTACCACAAGGAAAAACTAAGAAAATTCCCCCAGCACTATGATAGCAAACATACAGCCCTTGTCAAAATACCTGCATGAACATATATCTACATAAAATTGAAAGCCAAGTTCATAATCTTGGAGAGTGTACAACCCAGAGAACATTTCCCCTGAACAGTATTCAGAATGAGATCAGTTTTACTATGTCTGTGAACCATTAGACTTGCAAATTAAAAAAAAAAAAAAAAAAAAACCTAGACATTTGCAACTTTCGGGTGAGACCGAAAACAAGATCTAATAATTAGTGTCTATTTCTGAAAGAAGTGCATATTTAAAGACCACGGGCAATTAACAGCCAGGTTGTCCTGTAATCATGAACAGTAATGATTGGAGTATAAAGAAGGGTTTCATGCAAATCACTTCAAACTGCAACCATCACTTTCCCTCTCTCCACATTCTGTGATTCAATCAATGGAACCATTTAGACCCAAGAGGAATTGTTTCCTGTTTCGTTGTCACTGGAACAGAGCAAGTATATGTGTGTATTCCTGGAAGGAAACGCAGCAAGCCCCTCCACACAGTGAGCCTTAATATGTTTTAGTGGCCTTCATTCACCTCCTGAGTCACTTGTGGTTAAACACTGATGGGCTTTCTTTTACTTACATAACAGTAAGCAACATGCCTCAGTGTAAGCATATTCGTAAGGGAATCATGAGTACCCTGTAGCCCCTTAACAATAGAGTAGCTCTCATTTCCATTGAGAGCTAGATGAGAAAACCAGAGAAGTCCACTGTGGTGATTTAAATGTGCAAATATGTTTGAACAGATGCCTGCAGCTGGTGGCACTGTTTTAGGAGGGTATGGACCTGATGGACGTGGGTCATGGAGGGCTGTGAGGGTTACAGCCTGGCCTGTGATCACCAACTACCACCCAGATTCTTCAGCCACTGTCCCTTCCCATATGATGGACTATGAGCCCAAATCAACCCTAATCCACTCCTCTTTCCAGGCAGCTAGGGGTGGAGCTCTAGCACACCCGCTGTCAGGCTGACCCAGCTGAGGTTCCTTTGAAAAAGCACACAGAAGCTCTTTGCAATCAGGATATAGGCAAACAACTCAATCACCAAGCTTTTCAGAAAGTAGAGTTTCATGGAAACGATTATAGACTACAGCTATCATCATTCTCCCCATATCATATGACTCAATCAATGGGATTGGTTAGATTTAGGAGAAATTGATGGAAAATGGGGAAACCTTTGACTCTAAATACACTTCAGAAGACATCATAATTAACTCCACAGCCTGAGGTTTGGAGACTATGTCTTACTGGTTCTCACATAAACATGTTTAAAACATACAATAAGTGTGGGGAGATGGCAAAGCAATATTGTTCTTCAACCTTAACACCTTTTGAGGAAACTGAGGGTGCAGACAGGCAGCCCGGGGCTGAGGACATGGAGGGTTGAAAGAGACACAACCACTAATCGTCCAGCAGCTGCTGGCTCTCGCGCTCCTCGGGAGGGTTCATGAGTGGACAGAGAGAAGTCAACCTCATTTCGTTTTATTGGTGGTACTAGAGATTGAGCCCAGAGCCTCACGCATGCTAGCCATAGCCCTGGGAGGCATCCTTTGACTCATGAGAAAGCCACGTTTATTTATTTCTTGGGCAACCAACTATGAGAATTAAAAGTTGATTCTAGTTTTGACTCTGAATTGCATGTCTTTGGCTCAAAGATGGCTGACTTGAGTCCCTGGATCAGCTGACCACTTTGGAACGAGCCGTGCAGAACCTGTGGTGCAGTCAGTGAAATCTAGAACTTTTGGGGTGCATATATTATTAGTGCACAACCAACCATGCTGAACAGTTACACTGACACCTAGGGGTTTATGAAATAGCACTTTACCTTCAAAATCTCCTAAGGCATTGTGGTCAAAGTGGCTTCCCAACTGAAACAGGGCTCAGTGGTGTTAGGTAAATAATCTACTAATCCAATGACCACTCCCAGGCCTTATAATCTATGTGTCTTTTCACTACATTTTAACCTTATAGTCACAAAACTCTGTGGTCATCATCAAAAGTAAGGAAAATATACATGCAAGTTTATCTCAATTGTACTTGCAATCATATCATTAGACCTCAGAAGTTCTTTGTTGAAAAATCTCAAATTGTCAAATAAAGTTAAATTGATATCCACTCACTTTGATTTAAAATATCTATTTCCTTCTAAACTTCCAAGAATACCTACAAAAACTTTCCTAGCACAAACATAATTTATTATGCTGAGAGCTGGGGAAAGGAGACA
Source organism: Dipus sagitta (assembly GCA_036346955.1). Classification (NCBI taxonomy): domain Eukaryota; kingdom Metazoa; phylum Chordata; class Mammalia; order Rodentia; family Dipodidae; genus Dipus; species Dipus sagitta. The sequence goes on from CM070774.1 coordinate 82,848,852, forward strand.
TAAAAGCAAAAGGGCTCTCTTCAGAGCATTTATAGAAAGTTTCCTCAGTTCCACAATGTCCTGAAAAAGTTTCCTAAAGAGGCCTTAAAATGAATAAATAGTTGAAAATGAAATGCAAAGTCAAATCAAAGTGAATGTCAATGTGGCTCAGTTAGCGACAGCCTAGCAGCTCACCAGCTGTCAGCGCTAATCCTAGCTCAGCCGTTGACTCACGGGTGACCTATACAAGTACAGTTAACCTCGCTGATTTGGTATGCCAGCCACAAAATAGCAGCCCGAGCTCCTCGAAGGCCTGATGTGAGTTATAACTCCAAGATCCTGCCGTGGCCCCACTTTGGGGGCTAAGTGTTAAATTAAAACCAAAATTAGAAAGAAGATGATAGGATGCTCTTCAGAAAACATTTCCAGCTCTGTCTGCATAATTTCAAGGCTTTGATGAAACATGTCCTTGGAAGAAACAGTTAACCACACAGAGTGGTTAAGAATAGTTTCAACCGGTCTTATCTAAAATACAGAGTATTCTGAATCCTCATCAAGTTTTAGCTAACAGGCACATTCCCAACACATGTAATTGTATTTCTAGGAGAAAATCAGTCCTTCCAGGAATCTAGGCACAGAGCTCTAAATAGGAGAAGCATGGGAATACTGCAGTCTTTGGTTTCAACCCTAGCCATAAAACTCACCAAAAGGAGCACAGTTTGTTCATCGACTAGATCGGAAAGTACCTTCAGGACACATGTGATGGCTAGAGACTTGCAGAGAGAAATGCATAGCTACCAGGAACACAGCTGTAGCCTGGGGAGGTGGCTTAGAAGTTGGCCAAGGCAGACAAAGTTTCAAATAAGCTCTTTAAAAGTACCAAAAGTGACTGTTTCAGAAGATTTTTGTCATCTGATTGGTAAGGGTTGTTCGCGTGTTTGTTTGCTGAAGACAGGATCTCATGTAGCCCAGGCTGACTCAATACTCACTGTGTAGGCAAGTCTGGTCTTGTACTCCTAGTCATCCTGCCTGTCTCCCAAGGGCTGGGATGACAGCTACTGCAAAGGCTAGGGAGATAGCTTAGTCAGTAAAGTGCTTGCCTTGCAAGCAGAGGACCTGAGTTCAATCAAGCCTCAATTCTTACGTAAAAATGTGATGTGCCTTCACCCTAGTGCTGGGGAGACAGAGACAGCAGGATCCCAAGGCTCACCAGCCAGCCAGTCTAACAATTGGTGAGCTCCAGGCTAGAAAGACTATCTCAAAGGAGGTGGGCTATGTTCCTAAGAATCATACCTGTTTCCTCTGGCCTCCACATATATGAACACATAGATGCACACGCACACACACATACATATGGAAAAGGATATATGGTGTTCTATCTTTGTTACAGTGCCTTTTAATCTGGGTCTGATTCAAATGTTAGCATCCTACATTGGGAGAAGTGGAAGATGCATACAGGATTCTTCTATAGCCTAGTACTGTGACCACAGAACTGTGCAGACAGTGCTTGGAGTCTGCGAGCGAAGTAACATTATTCTTACTTCATGAAGAAATCCAAATCAAACTGCCAACTCTGTGCACACTGACAAGTTCCTCAAAACTCAAGCGCATTGGTCAGCACAGCACAAAGCCCAATAGCTTTACATTTGTAGGACTATGAAAATAAACCCTGAGCACTGTGGGGAAGTTGAGGCATAAGAACTTTATGTTCCAGGCCAGTCTGGACTACAGAGAGATCTGGCCTCAAAAAAACTCAAAAAAAATCCTATAATAAGTATTAATTTTAACAGAGTTTAGCATTTTATTTTTGTTTCTTCTTCATTCTCATCTTGGTAACTTTAAAAAATCCTTGGTGTCTTTTCTAGCAATAAAAATCACTGCTGTTTACAATCCTTAAAAATAGCTAGGTGGGGTAGCACACACCTTTAATCCCAGAACTCGGGAGGCAGAGGTAGGAGGATCGCTGTGAGTTCAAGGCCACCCTGAGACTACAGAGTGAATTCCAGGTCAGCATGAACTAGAAGTGAGACCCTACCTTGAAAAACCAATAATAATAATAATAATATATTGGGGTTGGAAGGATGGCTAACTGTCTAAGGCGTTTGCCTGCAAAGCTGAGTTGAATTCCCCAGCACCCACATAAAGCCAGATGTATAAAGTGGTGCATGCATCTGGAGTCTGTTTGCAGCAGCTGGAGGCCCTGGCACACCCATTTTCTCTGTCTCTCTCATCCCCTGCCCCCACCGCCCCCTTACAAATAAATTAAAAATTTTTTAAAGGAAAAAAAAAATGACGTATTAGGGACTGGAGAGATGACTCAGCAGTTAAGGCACTTTCCTGCAAAGCCTAATGACCTGAGTTCAATTCCCCAGTATCCATATAAGACCAGATGCGCAACATGCCATATGTATCTGGAACCCAGTTTGCAGCAGCTAGCTGCCCTGTCTCCTCTCCTCTCTCTCTCTCTCTCTCTACTTGCAAATAAATAAATTTTTAAAGCATGATAATAACCTACTAGGAGGAAGACTGAAGGACACCCAGCTTTGAGAAAGTTCCCACCTTAGATGGCCTCACAAGCCCCACCACACCTCCAGAGTGAGTGATGAAAGCCAGCATGTGTTATGCAAACCCTCAGAACTATGTAGACCCCTGTTATATCAACCACACCAGTGGGTTAAAAAGCCCACACCCTCACATAAATGTTTCCATTAGGACCTTAAAAGGTATGAAATAAAGGTTGGGTTTAAAAAACAATGTTTAAAAAAAAGAAAAGAAAAACCACCTCTAGGGCAGTCCTCAGTCAAACCCTCACGCTCTCACCCTGCTCCTTACTCTAAGTGCTGTCATTGGCAACAGGTGCAGAGAGACAGTGCTGCAGCTGTGAGCAGTCTGAGACGTTCCCTTAATCTTCTAGGGACCTTCGCTCAGATAAAGCCGGAGAAAAGAGTTTTAGTGCAAGCCGGCATGATGTAGAATCAGAGTTTATTAAAAGACATTTTTACCATTGATCTTGGGCACAGAAGTTAAGAGAGAGGCTTGGGTGTGGGTTTCTCACAGGAGAATCACATTTTACTGTCTTTACAACAGTAACATATGGGAATTTGGTAATTATTTGAAATCATTATCTTCAAAGTATTGCTAACAGCTCCTAATGCAGGTATTCCACCAAGATAAGGTAAGGTAAAACTCAAGATCCCAGAATCTTCACTGTCAACAAGGTTAACAGTCCTGCTGGGAGAGTTGAAGAAAAATCTCCAAGAGTGGTAAAAGTAGTAAAGCCCAATCCAGTGAAACACTAGGCTGATTTATTGTTAGTTTAAAATTCTTTCCTCCTATCCATTACCTTTTCTTGTCCCCAAACCCTCTAGCTGAACCCCTTCTTCTTCCCTACTAGTCTCACTTCAATTGTGATGGACTTTTTTTGTGATACACTTAGTTGCATTAGGACTGCTTCCGTGAACATGGGTTGGCGTTATTTACTGGAGTATGAGCAATTTACAGCAATCCACCAAAGAAAATGTCTTCCCTTCCCACAGCAACCATTAACTGCCAATAACTTCGCAGGGAGAAGAAAGAAAAGAAGGAGAGGAAGGAAGGAACGGAGGGAGGGAGAGAGGGAGGAAGGAGAGAAAAGGGACAGGGAGAGAGGAGAGAAAGAGGAGGAAAAGAGGAGATGGAGAGAGGAACAAGGGGGAGAGATAGGGGAAGACCGGGAATAAACAAGCCCTATACCACCAGGTATTGGTCCTCCTGGAGTTTAGTATAAAGGAAAGGAGCTGGGGGTGTACCTCTGTGGCACAGTATATGCCTCCCATGCAGTAAAAACCTGTGTTCAAGCTTTAACATCAAAAAAGAAATTAAAAGGGCTGGAGAGGGCTGGAGAGATGGCTTAGCAGTTAAGTGCTTGCCTGTGAAGCCTATGGACCCTGGTTCGAGGCTTGATTCCCCAGGACCCACGTTAGTCAGATGCACAAGGGGGCTCACACGTCTGGAGTTTGTTTGCAGTGGCTGGAGGCCCTGGCACGCCCATTCTCTGTCTCTCTCTATCTGCCTCTTTCTCTCTCTGTCTGTCCCTCTCAAATAAATAAATAAAAACAAAACAAAAAAAATGGCTGGAGAAATAGCTGAAATAGCTTTCCTGTCAAGCCTAAGAACGCAGGTTGGATTTGCCAGTACCCAAGTAAGCCAGGTGTACAAGGTGGTGCATATATCTGGACTTCATTTGTGGTGAATAAAGATCCTGGCGCACCCATTCTTTCTCTCTCTCTCTCACTCTCTCTCAAGTAAATAAATAAATAAGTAAAATATTTTTTAAAACGAAATTAAAGAAAAAAGAGGAAATAAAAAGAGAAGAAAATTCCAGAAATAGGAGACAGGAGGCTGTTCTAAACACCCCAGATGGAAACTGAAGAAGCACTTAGGAGCACTACCTGCATAAGCTTGAGGCCGGGATGAAGCCGTCTTAGAAAATTAGGACAAAGGACGCACACACACACACACACACACACACACACACACACACGTAAGCACGCATGCGCGCAGTAGCAGGTAAACACCTCTGCACAATAGGCAACACTTCACAGGGTACTATGCAGGAAAATAAAGCACACCTAGTCACATCTAAGGCTCCAGCACTGACAAACACACACGTAGCCAATTCACGTGTCTGAAGGGGCAGAGTTTTAATAATATTTTTATTAATTTAGCTGAAAAGAGACAAACAGACAACCAGAGCATACGGACATACCATGATGGCCTCTTGCCACTGCAAACAAACTCCAGAGGCATGCAACACTTTGTGTGGCTGGCTCTATGTGGGTACTTAGGAATCAAACTCAGGCCTGCAGGCTTTTCAAGCGTCTTTAACCTCTGAGCCATCTTCCCAGACCTAGATTTTTTTTATATTCTTTTTTTGGCTTTTTTTTCCCCCAGGTAGAGTCTCACTCTAGCACAGGCTGACCTGAAATTCACTATGTATTCTCAGGGTGGCCTTGAATTTACGGGATCCTCCTACCTCTGCCTCCAGAGTGCTGAGATTAAAGGCATGTGCCACCACGTCTGGTTTATATTCTTTTTTTTTAATTTTATGTATTTATTTTATTCATTTGAGTCAAAGGGGCTGAAAGAGAGAGAGAAAAAATGGTGGTGCGCCTTCAGCCACTGTAAACAAATTCCAGAAACATGCACCACCTTGTGCAGCTGGCTTATGTGGGAGTCCTGGGCAATCAAACCTGGGTCCTTTGGCTTCACAGGCAAATGCCTGAACCGCTAAGCCATCTCTTCAAACCCCATGATTTTTATTTATTCTTTTTTTTTTAAGACTCTTAGGTCAGGAAAATTCCCCGCATAGAATGGCTATGATTGGCATATAATTTCTGAGAGAAGACAGTTGAGTTAAAGAGGCCTGTGGCCATTTTATGCCAATGGCTAAAATAAACTGTTTCCTCTCTGTCACTATGGTATTTGTCCGTCTGTTTCTTCCCAATCCCTTTGGCTACATCGTACTTGGCTACCCTCAAAATATATGCTCAAAGCAGTATCCTAACGGGATAAGAATCACCACAAAAGCAGTTGGATTTCCTATGCAACTCACTGAATATGCCTATGGTGGTTCTTTTTTTTTTTAACAGAACTTGTCAGCTTAAAATTATAAATGACTTCAAGCTGCTCATATCCATTTCAGTTGGCTATCAGGGTGGTCAGGATGTCTGACTTCGGAATGAGATAAAGTGACAAGTGTTTTAGGAATCAGTTTTCTGAAAGTCCAGCCCTCCTGTGGTGGTTCGGGAACAGCATCAACATCAACTATTTATTCACTGGGATCCATTCGTAAAGAAAAGCCAAATTTAAACCAGGGCGTGGTGGCGCACTCGGGAGGCAGAGGTAGAAGATCACCATGAGTTCAAGGCCACCCTGAGACTACATAGTGAATTCCAGGTCAGCCTGGGCTAGAGTGAGACTCTACCTCGAAAAACCAAAAAAAAAAAAAAAAAGAAAGAAAAGCCAAATTTAAAAAATAGATCCATAAACTTCCAACTTCATTATGAAACATGTTTACTAGGGTTAAAAGAAACAATCCACGTACAAATTTAGGAACAACTATTAGATACTGTGACCTTTGGCATTGCCCGGGATTGGTTCAGATAACACAAGTGAAGATGAGAATAATCTAATCCCTGAGACCATGACCCAGACTTCTGAAATAGCCTCAGGAAAAGGGGTGTACCTCATACTTGTTTCGAAGAAACCAAAGCAATCTTTTTTTTTTTTTTTTTTTTTTGGTTTTTCGAGACAGTGTCTCAGTCTAGCCCAGGCTGACCTGGAATTCACTATGTAGTCTCAGGGTAGCCTCAAACTCAGGTATCCCCTGACCTCTGCCTCCAGAGTGCTGAGATTAAAGGTGTGCACCATCATGCCAGGCAATCTTTTTTTTTTCAGTTTTTATTTTATAAATATTTTAACAGGTTATATTTTTCATCCCTTTGCTCCTGCTTCCACTACCTTGGGGGCCTCCTCAGTGAAGTTATGGTATTCCACTATGAGGTCATGAAAGCCTGTCAGTCAGTCCCTGTGGGGTGGGAGGTGGGGGGAACCAGCCACCAAGGCAATCTTTTAAAGGCAGCAGGGTACCAAGCATGTAGGTTACCCAGCACATGCACACCGGAGGAAGTCTTGGGGTAATGCGCTCGTAACTCAGAATGAAAAGGGCAGAACACACTCTCTTCAATATCACCCATCTTTAGGAAGAAGCTCAAAGAAAAATGAACGTCAGGCCAGGTGTGCCATCTCTCGCCCATGCTGCCAGCACTTAGGAGGTTGAAACAGGAAGATCACCTTGAGTTTGAGGCCAGCCTGGAATCACACAGTAAAATTGCTTGTTCATTATAAACCAGTACACTTAATCCCTCCTAATATGTGTTTTTAGAATGGAATTTCCCATTCAGAATATGGATTTCCAAACAATATGCCTGGAGCCATCACCCTATAGTACAAAGAGCACATATGAAAAGTCCATGGCTTAGGGTTAGAGAGATGGCTCAGCAGTTAAAGGTACTTGCTTGCAAAGCTTCATGGCCTGAGCTTGATTCCCTAGAACCCATGAAAAGCCAGACTCACAAAGTGGTGTATGCATCTAGAATTTGTTTGCAGTGGCAGAAGGCCCTGGCGTGCCCATAATCCCTTTCTCTCAAGTAAAGTACAGATTTTAAAGGGGGTGCATGCCTCTAATCCCAGCACTCAGGTGGCAGAGGTAGGAGCATCACCTTGAGTTCCAAGCCACCCTAAATCTAGTAAATTCCAGGTCAGCCTGGGCTACAGTGAGACCCTATGCTAAAAAAACCAGAAAGGAAGGAAGGAAAGAAGGAAGGGAGGGAGAGAGGGAGGAAAGGAACAAAAGGAACAAATCCAAGCTGGGCATGGTGGCATACCTTTAATTCCAGCCCTTGAGAGGCAGAGGTAGGAGGATATCTATAAGTTTCAGGCCACCCTGACACTACATGGTGAATTCTGGGTCAGCCTGGGCTACAGCAAGGCTCTACCTCAAAAAAAAAAAAAATGGGGGCTGGGGAGATGGCTTAGCGGTGAAGCGCTTGCCTGTGAAACCTAAGGACCCCAGCTCGAGGCTCAATTCCCCAGGCCCCACGTTGGCCAGATGCACAAGGGGGCGCACGCATCTGGAGTCCGTTTGCAATGGCTGGAGGCCCTGGCGCACCCATTCTCCCTCTCTCTCTCTCTCTCTCTCTCTCTCTTTCTCTGTCGCTCTCAAATAAATAAAAAAAATGGAAAAGCCAGGCATGGTGGCGCATGCCTTTAATCCCAGCACTTGGGAGGCAGAGGTAGGAGGATCGCCATGAGTTCGAGGCCACCCTGAGACTACATAAATTCCAGGTTAGCCGGAGCCAGGGTGAGACTCTACCTCGAAAAACCAAAAAAAAAAAAAAAAAAAAAAAAAAATGGCTGGAGAGATGGTTGAGCAGTTAAGACATTTGCTTGCAATGCCTGACAGCCTGCATTCAATTCTCCCAGTACCCACGTAATGCCAGATGCACCATGGTACATACATCTAGAGTTCATTTGCAGTGGCAAGAGGCCTTGGTGTGTGCCCATTCTCTCTCTTTGTCTCTCTCCCTTTCTGTCTTTCTCTCTGTGTTTGCAAATAAATAAATAAATATTTTAAAAGGAGATCCACGGTTTAAACATTACCTTTAAAAATATAGGACTAGCCAGATGTGGTGGCTAGTCCTTTAATCCCAGCACTCGGGAGGCAGAGGTAGGAGGATCATTGAGAGTTCGAGGCCACCCTGAGACTACATAGTTAATTCCAGGTCACCCTGGACCACAGTGAGACCCTACCTTGAAAAACAAAAACAAACAAAATATATATATAGGACTGGCCAGGCGTGGTGGCACACACCTTTAATCCCAGCACTCGGGAGGCAGAGGTAGGAGGATCACCACAAGTTCGAGGCCACCCTGAGACTACATAGTGAATTCCAGGTCAGTCTGTGCTAGAACAAGACTCTATCTTGAAAAACCAAAATATATATATATATATATATATATATATATATATATATATATGGGACTGGAGAGATGTCTCAGTGGTTAAGGTACTTGCCTGCAAAGCCTAAGGACCCAGGTTCGATTCCCCAGTACCTACAGAGCCAGATGCACAAGGTGGTACGTGTGTATGGAATTTGTTTACAGTAGCTAGAGGTCCTTGTGCACCAGTTCTCTCTCTTTTTCTCCCTTCCTTCTTCCCTCCCAAACAAATAAATAAATAAGAGCTGAAGGGATGGCTTAGCAGTTAAGGTGTTTGCCTGCAAAGCCAAAGGACCCAAGTTCAATTCCCCAGGACCCACATTAGCCAGATGCACAAGGGGCGCATGCATCTGGAATTCATTTGCAGTGACTGGAGGCCCTGGTGCATCCATTCTCTCTCTCCCACCCCCCACTTTTTCTGTCAAATAAATGAATAAATAAATAAATAAATAAAAATATTTAAAATAAAAACCAAATAAATCAATAAGAAAAAAAGGGTTAATAGAAGAAAAAACAAAATTACAAAATTACAAAATTATGGTGGCACATGCCTTTAATCCCAGCACTTAAGAGGCAGACGGGAGAGGACTGCTGTGACTTTGAGACCAGCCTGAGACTCCATAGTGAATTCCATGTCAACCTGGGCTAGAGTGAGACCCTACCTCAAAAAAAAAAAAAAAAAAAAAAAAAGAGAGAAAGAAAGAAAGAAATTTAGAAAACCAATAGCTGATTTGTCACCCAGTGACAGACAACCAGCCAAATGCGCACACCTTCATCTTTGAGATGGGAATGAAGCACTCTGCTGCCCAAACAACATGGGAGTACAGAAACAGCCAACTAACTGCAGAGACAGTTACCAGCATGACAACCGGAAAAGAACAAAACTCTTCAACAAGACCATTTCCTGGCATTAACTTTTAACTAGGGGAAGGCAGGGCTGTGGTACAGAGGGAAAAAAATAAAAGGAAAATGGAGCAGTTTCTTTGGCATTTTCATACTAATCCCATTGCCCTGGTATTCTCCCACTAAAATGTTCACTTTACATAAGGTACTACATAAGTAGCTAAACCAAAAATAATATGAATAAAGCTAAGATTCAGAGTTTGGCCTTTTCTTTTCCTCTTCCTTTCTCAACTGCCTGCCTCCTGATGGAACGAGCTTGGCAGGAACACAGAAGGTACCAAGCCATTTCAATGAACTGGACAAAACAAATTAAATGAACAAACCCTGGCACTTGTAAATGAAGCAGTCTTTTAGAAACCAAAGAGCCCAATGTGAGGCTCTTGTAAAAGAAATGCATATTTTCAAACATGAGGGACACACAGTTCTCAGGGATTAGTAAGGCAGCTCTCTAAATCAGTCAAGTCAAACTGAAAAACCTGAAGAACAATTTGAAAGAAAACCGAAGTAGACACATTACTTTGTATATTTGTCAGAACATGTCCTCCACTTACTTGCTTCCTTCTGTAATGAGCAAACTGAGAGAGGCCCAGGACAGTCGCGAGAGCTCCTCCTCCCACAAGAACAGTCCCCTTCACCGCCTTCTGAAATGCCATTGCTTAGCCTAAAAGAAAACAAGAAGTTCATTAGGACTTTATTGCATAGTAAAGAGACTGTGTGGATTATGAAACATGAGATGAGGAAGTTCCCAATATGCCAAGTTGTGTACCACCATTCTGAAGCAATAACCCAGAAACCTGGACAAAGGAATTGATTATGCAAAAGTTACTTTCAGATCAGACAGGAATTAAAGGAAGAAATGCAAATTCAGAGATAACTGAGAATACTTAAACAGTGTAAAGTCAACAGAGCCTTGGAAAGAAGTACCATTTGTGTATCTGACAAAACTAAAGCCATACTGGCAAGTTTGTTCAACAGCTCAATTCCTTCCACACGGAGTGATGGAAGCCTTGGCTCACTCATGGGGATAAACCCTAGGCCTGCCTCAGCTTCTTGGGGCAAGTGTTCAATCCAAACTGAGGGACAGAACTCTTTCCCTTTTTAATGAGGTTCTCGGGAAAACTAAAGGCTAGCACATTTTGACTTGCCAATGAACGAGTCTACACCTTACAGATAGGAAGTCAGCGGACAGTGGATCCCTCAGCAAAGGAGAACTTAACCTGCTGTAAATCCATTCATTCGAAGTTTAGAACAGAGAGATAATAAAAGACAAAGGTGCCGGAAGTGGTGCACGCCTTTCATCCCAGCAGAGGTAGGAGGATCACCATGAGTTCCAGGCCACCTTGAGACTACAGAGTAATCAGCCTGGACTAGAGTGAAACTCTACCTCAAAAAAAAAATAGGCAAAGGTTTCCTCCATCCAGAGTTGTCATGGAGAAAACAAAGGCTTCCTCCAGCACACCAAGGATCAAGCACTCTCGTGCTCACAAAGCATTCCTAAACAGAGCACTACATGGTGGAAACCTTCTCCTCCTTTTCTACTTCTGTGCTAGTGGGACCTTTTTTTTAGGAACTTGAGAAGCCGGGCATGGAGCATGCCAGTACTTGGGAGGCAGAGGTAGGAGGGATCACTGAGAGTTCAAGGCCACTCTGAGACTACATAGTTAATTCCAGGTCAGCCTGGACCAGAGTAAGACCCTACCTCGAAAAATCAAAAAAAAAAAAAAAGAACTTGAGAGTATGTTCTTTTCCAGAAGCCAGTAACATTACATAGAAATATAAATTCTAGGCTCGGGAGAGATCTAAATGGACAGAGTGCTTGCTGCGCAATTCTGACCTCCTGGGTACAGATCTCCAGACAGCTCACTTGTAACGCAGAAGCTGTGGTGGGCTTCTGTTAACCCACGAGCACCTACAGGAAGAAGGAAGGTAGAGACAGGAGAATTTCCCAGAAGCTCACAAATGGACAAATGAACAAAAGACCCTGCCTCAAATGAGGTGAAAGGTGAGAACCCTTGTGAAAGCTGTCCTCTGACCTCCACAAGTGCATTGTGGTACATGTGCACTCACACTCACAAACACACACATACAAATTTTAATTTAATTTAAAATTTTGGAGGGGCTGGATAGATTGCTCAGTGGTTAAGGCGCTTGCCTGCAATGCCTAACAACCAGAGCTCGATTCCCCAGTACCCACGTAAAGCCAGATGCACAAAGTAGTACATGGATGTGGAGTTCATTTGCAATAGCTAGTGGCCCTGGTTCACCTATTCTCTCTCTCCCTCTCTCTCTCTCTCTCTCTCTCTCTCTCTCTCTCTCTCTCTCTCTGTCTCTTCCTCTCCCACCCCGTGGCAAATAAATAAAATCTTATGAAAAAAAATTTGGAGTCAGATATGGTGGCATACCCCTTTTATCCTAGCACTAGGGAGGCAGAGGTAGGAGGATCACTGTCAGTTTGAGGCCAGCCTAGGACTATAGAGTGAGTTCTAAGTCAGCCTGGGATAGAGACCCTACCTTGGAAAAAAAATTTTTTTTAAATTTAAACATTGTTTTAAAAGGAGAAATAAAACTTTCACCAAAACCCTTGTCTACTTTTATCCTGTTAAATATAAAATGCTGGACATGGTGGCTCACACCTTTAATCCCAGCACTTGGGAAGCACAGGTAGGAGGATCACCATGAGGTCAATGCTACCGTGAGACTACATAGTGAATTCCAGGACAGCCTGGGCTAGAGCAAGATCCTACCTGGAAAAAACAAAGAAGAAGAAGATAACACTGTTTAATCTCCTTAACAAAATGACTTGAGCCAGGTGTGGTGGTGCACGCCTTTAATCCCAGCACTCAGGAGGCAAAGGTAGGAAGATTGCCATGAGTTCGAGGCCACCCTGAGACTACATAGTGAATTCCAGCAGAGCCGGAGCTAGAGTGAAACCCTACCTCTAAAAACCAAAAAACAAAAACCAAAAAAAAAAAAAAAAAAAGACTTGAGTGAGTAATCTGACCTGGTAAGGACTTTCCTTCCACTCACAGAGCAGAGGCACGCCCACCTCTTACAAGGAAGCCACCACCCTATTTTCCTGCATGGGTGGTGATCAGTTCGGTCAGAACAGCATACCTCAAACTCTGCTGATATGTCATGACTCAGGAACATACTAATGATAAAGGTAGTTTAAACTGAGGATACAACAATAGGAAAAAAAAATAGGATCCCAATGAAAACTATGTGAATAATGAATATTGTGTGGATCCATATTGGATGTATATCTGTTATCACAGTATCCTAAATTAAAGAATTTCAGTAGAGTTGGTAACTAGGATTCTACAGGAAACTCATTTTAGAATACTACAAATTATATACCAAAAAGAAGTTGGCATTTCTTAATTTTTTTTTTTCCCTCTGATCTTCTTTATCACGAAGTCCAAAATTCTAACGTGGCTTTGTTTGTTTGTTTGTTTTTTGGTTTTTCAAGGTCAAGGTAGGGTCTCACTGTGGCCCACTGTGTCTCATAGTGATCCTCCTATCCTCCTACCTCTGCCTCCCAAGTGCTGGGATTAAAGGTGTGTGCCACCATACCAGGCAACGTGGCTTTTTGTATTAACACTCTCACCAGGAAAATATTTCCCATGAATACTCTTGATGCTGGAGCCCCTTTCTTTGCTATCGTACCTCTACATAATCATCCTCTTTTGCCAAGCTTGCACGATATTAGCATGCTGGTTACAGAATTCATTCATCTTCAGTGAACCCTACGCAAAACGTTATCACATCTTCTGGTACTCAGAACCTCATCATAGCAAATGGCCATTTGTTGCAGCACCAACGATGACCACGTGAGTGCCTGTCACAATATCTGCCCAGAGATAACACAAGGCTAACATGATCACGGGACACAGAGAATAGCGTCCTAATTCTATTTACCTGATGAATGGTCATGGCTGCCCCAGCAGAAGAAGCCTGGTGGCCCATTGGATGCGAGTGTTGTGTGGTGTGGCTGGCTGACTAGAGTGGGCTATCACTGTTTCTATCTTGCTGATAATGTCACTCATGACCTCACAAAGGAAACCACCCATCATTATGGACAACTGAGGGATATCACATAAACAGTCAATGAAAATGTCTCAGCACAGGTGTTCAATCAGCCAATAAAGTTCTTCCAAAAGTGTGGGTTCCCTACCCACCTATGGACATTGTTAAAACTTAATTTGCCCAAGACTAAAATTTGCAAAGGAGAATATGTTCATGTATTTTCTTAATAAGCCTCAAATACAAGCTGGAGAGACGGTTTAGCAGTTAAATGCTTGCCTGTGAAGCCTAAGGACCCTGGATCAAGGCTCAATTCCCCAGTACCCACCTAAGCCAGATGCACAAGGTGGCACATGCATCTAGAGTTTGTTTGCAGTGGCTGGAAGCTCTGGTGCACCCATTCTCTCTGTGTCTCTCTCTCTCTCTCTGCCTCTCTCTCTCTCTCTCTCTCTCTCTCTCTCTCTCTCTGTCTGTCTCTCTGTCATTCTCAAATAAATAAATACATAAAATAAGCCTCAAATACTAATGAAAAATTGAATTCCTGTATCGTCAGTTACCAGTAATATTCACTATAGTTGCCTGGCATTGTGGTACACGACTTTAATCCCAGTACTCAGCACTCAGGAGGCAAAGGGAGGAGGGTCACTGTGAGTTCGAGGCCACCCTGAAACTACATGGTGAATTCCAGGTCAGCCTGGGCTAGAGAACAAGACACTTCCTTAGGGTGGGGGAGGGAGAATACACTATAATTGAGTTTCTTCTTTTTTATATATAACTTTATAAAATAAGTTGTGCTGACAGTTTTACCATGATCAAATTCTTCCACAAGATCATTAGGGTAACTATAATGGAAAAGCCACACATTAGGCACACAAAAACAAAAGCACAGAATTAGCTTTGCCTGACTTTCTATAATGACCATTATTTTTTTTTTAAATCAGAGTCTCACTCTAGCCCAGGCTAACCTGGAACTTAATCTGTAGCCCAAGCTGGCCTCAAACTCACCGCAATCCTTCTACCTCAGCCTCCTAAGTGCTGGGATTATAGGAATGAACCCCCATGCCTGAATAAAGATATAGACCAAAGCAGCTGGGTGTAGTGGCATACACCTTAAATCCCAGCATTTGGGAGGCAGAGGTAGGAGGATCGCAGTGAGTTCGAGGCCAGCCTGAGACTACATAGTAAATTTCAGGTCAGCCTGGGCTAGAGCAAGACCCTACCTTGAAAAAATTTTTTTAAAAAGATATAGATCAAAGCTGGCTTTCAATTCCTCCTGAGTCCTGCCTCCACCTCTTTGGCAATTGCCTAATGGGTGTGCACTACAATCAGCTTTGTTTCTATACAAATGACGACAACTAGCACTTATGGACTATTTGCTTTACTTCCTTAAACATACCAGCTTATTTTGTCTCATAACATCTGACTTCAGAAGAGACAGCTATTGTTCAGAGGAGGTATGGACTAGCCTGAGGTAACTTCCTGGCCAGGGAGAATACCTTCACGAGGTTTAGGCTCTGGGCCACTGGGCGGTTCTGCAGGACCTTTCAGCTCCTAATGTCAATGGTGAGGAGCCAGAGACCAGCTCCATGCTCTCACCTTTAGCAGCCTGAGGAATTCCCTTAGAGTTTTAGAGCCCACGGCTTCCGCAAACCCAGGATTCATTGCTTGAGCACAGAAAAGAATTTCAGGATGGGCCAGTATGAAGCAAGAGATTCATTAAAGATACAAGGGCAAGAGTTAAGAGGAAGGGATGCAACTGCGGCAGAAAGATACACCCCAGAGTAGGGTGTCGGCTACTTGAAAAGAAGGAGAAAACCACAGAAAGACATAGCTAAGTGTGGGTATGACTCCTCAGGAAAGAGAAAAAACATACCCATGAGCATGTCATTAGTCATGTATTTTATACAATTTGGGTGGTGCTCAAGTTATATCACAAAAAGTTGTTAACATATCTTTCTCTCTCTCTCTTTTTGATAAGTGAAATTACAGGGTGACCCTGGAGATGCCTTGTAAGGTGTTACAATCAGATAGGGCAAAACCAGGTACGACGGGGGTTGCACAAGGGAATTAGTGCATATGTTTTTACTGTAAAGAGGGTTTCTATTGAGAGACTGCTAGAAAATGTGGGGTTTACAGCTGGCAGAGTAGAAAGACCATCACAAATGTTACTGTGCTGGGATTCCTGCTCCTTAGCTGGCAAGAAGATTCAACCAGACTCTGAAGGGCCCCTTTCCCCTCTCATGCCCTCATAATTTCCCCTTTCTATCATGCCTCACTCCCTCCCCACACCACCACCCAGAAAAAGCCCTATTCTCAAACAATCCTCCACAGTGTTCAGGTCCTCTAAAAGGCTGTAACTTTCTGTCAGATAATACAAGGGCCTTGTTCTAATTTTCAAAGAAAGAAATTTAACACCAAATAAATACAAATCCTACATTAATATTACCTTTTAAGGACAAATATTTCACAATAGTTACAAAGAAGACTGTCTCTAAGTAAAAGCTGAAGCCAGGAACTTAGAATGGGAGGCAGGACAGAAAAATCAATAGAGGGCTGGAGAGACTGCTCAGCAGCTAAGGCCTGCAAAGCCCAAGATGCTCTTAAAGAAGGCTCTTTCTGCTCACACCTCCCTGCTCCTCCTTCTCTTCATGTTTCTGTGTTGTTTTATAATTTTGTTATATATTATTTATTTATTTAAGAGAGGAAGGGAGAGGAAAGAAAAGAGGGTACGGACCACCAGAAGTGTTTGTTTGTTTGTTTGTTTTTGAGGAAGGGTCTCGCTCTAGCCCAGGCTGATGTGGAAGTCACTATGTAGTACCAGGCTGGCCTTGAACTCATGTCAGTCCTCCTAGCCCTGCCTCCAAAGTGCTGGGATTAAAGGTGTGTGCCACCATACCTGGCTAGGTTTTTAATTAATATTTATTTATTTATTAGAGAGAGAGCAAAAGGGCACACCAGAGACTCTTGCCACTGCAAACAAACTCCAGTCACATGCAGCACCTTCTGCATCTGGCTTACGTGGGTTCTGGGGAGTCAAACAGGGTCCTTTGGCCTTGCAGGCAAGTACCTTAACCTGTAAGCCATCTCTCCAGCCCTAAAATTTTATTTATTATTTATATGCAAGCCCATTTCCCTCTCTCTCAAATAAACAAATTAAAAGTAAAAGTAAAATAAAAGCTGGGCATGGTGGTGCATTTCTTTATTCCTAGCACTTGGGAGGCAGAGGAAGGAGGATCGCTGTGAGTTCAAGACCACCCTGAGACTACATAGTGAATTCCAGATCAGTCTGAGCTAGAATGTAACACTACCTTGGGAAAAAAAAAAAAAGAAAAAGTAAAATAAAAATTTAAAAATTTCTAGAAGGTTGAAATCTGATCCTGACATTGTGGTTAAAGTTAGCCCCCATTCATAACCTATATATGACCCCAATTTGAGTCACAAAGGCAGGAGCTCTTGGTACTTCCTCCTCTTTCCTTCTCTTAACCTAATAAAGTCTACTGAAACCTTATCCTCTGGTCTGTGGACTTTTTTTTTAATTCATAAGACAAGAATCTGGGAATACCCCAAATTTATCAGTGTGCTGGCACATACTAGTACATTGGCATAACCCCAAATTATTCGTATGCTGGCATATACTGGTGCACTGGCATATGTTTTATTCTGGGTTCTCTAAGAGGAACAGAACTGACCGAATTGTATTAAAAATGGAATTTTGGCTGGTGGTTCAGTAGTTAAGGTGCTTACCTGCAAAGCCTAACAACCCAGGTTCAATTCCCCAGAACTCACATAAAGTCCCATATACAAAGTGGCACATGCTTCTGGAGTTTGTCTGCAGTGGCAAGAAGCCCTGGTGTGCCCATTCTCTCTGTCTGTCTCTCTTCTGACTACCTCTCTCTGCTTGCAAATAAATAAATAAAGTATTTTTTAAAGGGAATTTATTGGATTAGCTCACAGCACAGTCCAACAATAACAGTCTTCAGGCTTGAGGCTTAAGGAACCAGTTGCTGCTCAGTCCACGTGCCTGGATGCCTCCGCAATCCCAATCCAGTATTGAAGGCCTGGAGGTTTCCTGGAGAGCCACTGGTCTTAAGTCCACAAGGGAAGGTTGAGGCAACTTGGTTCCAATGCCAAACAGAATAGATGCACTGTACTTGCAAGGAGCACAGGCAGCCAGGCGGGAAGAAGGGACTCCCCTCTCAGGACTTCTTTATATACAGCCCACCACTAGGAGGGCTGCCCACTCTGGGGGTAGGGCTCCCCCTGGGGAAGTACTTACTCCTTCACTCAATCCTTCCTGGAAGCAACATCAGAGACCCACCCAAGAGGAATGTCTGTGGATTCCTAATCCCATCAGGATGACAACAGAACTTAACCATCACATGGAGACACCCCAAAATTTCTATATTAAGCACAGACACTTCAAGGTTGTTTCCTGACCTCTGCACATGCACCATGACGTGCACATACCCATAACACATGTGTACTAATAAACGACTAAACCTTTAAAAAAGATGAATAAGCAGAAAAAGATTTGAATAAAGTATAAAGTATGCCTATTTGGTAGCCGGGCATGGTGGCTTTCATTCCAGCACTTTAATGCCTTTAATTCCAGGACTCAGGAAGTAGAGGTAGGAGGATCGCTGTGAGTTGGAAGCCACCCTGAGACAACATAGTGAATTCCAGGTCAGCCTGGGCTAGAGTGAGGCCCTACCTCCCTCGGAAAACCAAAAATAAATAAATAAATAAGTAATTTTTTTTTAAAAGTATTACTATTTGGGAAAGAGAGAACATCATGGTAACATTCCCAAGACATCAAAAACTTATCTGATCTGGCTGTAGATGCTGTCCAATTGCAAATCAGGTTGTGAAAAGAATTCCTGAGCAAGAGAGGCGGACAGCATGTGTGAGGTAGATATTTCCATGTTGTGAACAAGGAGTAGAAGCTATACAGGAAGGAAACACATGCTTTGTCCCAAGATTTATAAAGACTTCTGTGTTGACAGCTTATGAGAAAGACAGACCAAACAGCAATGAAACAGTTCTGTGTGAGACGACATAGGCAGGTTAGAGCAGACCTGAACATGAGAATGCAGCCATCAGTGCTTTGCAGGAATCCTTCATTTCTCAAGCAGAGGCCAAGAGAGGGCCTGGCAAGTGATGACAGAAGGACATGGACAGCGACATCACAAGTTGTGTGAGCCTGGGTACCTGGGGGCCGCCCCAGCTGTGTGTACAATATTCAGACAAAAAGAAAGACAAAAAGGTTTAAGAGGGGGAAAGAGCTCAGTTTGGAATTAAGGAAATTTGAGATTTTGATACAACACCTACATAAGAAAATGGCAGACAGTTGTCTTTATACATCTAAACTTAAAACAGAAAGAAAGAGAGAGAAATAAGTCATCAGCTACAGGTGTGGTTTGGGACGCCAGCCAAGAACTGACAGAAATAACTGCTCCTCAGTGACAAGCCCTTCAGGGCTCACAAAGGAAAACTGGATTTGCCACTTCTCAAGGTGTGCAGAGCCGTGTTTCCAGCTCACTGCTGCAACCTGCCAGGCTCACCTAAAGCTTAGCTGTTCTCTGAGGACCCACGATAGATACAGTGACCAGAGGGGAAATGTCTTGACCCAGTCATTGAGGGCTCCCAGGCTGCCTCCTCCCAGGCCTCTCTTCCAGCTAAATCATATACCTGAATAACTTAATCATGAATATCAGACTTTTAAAAGCAAGTAAGGGCTGGAGGGATTGCTGAGTGGTTAAGGCATTGGCCTGCAAAGCCAAAGGACCCAGGTTTGATTCCCCAGGACCCACATAAGCCAGATGCACAAGGTGGCGTATGCATCTGAAGCTCCTTTGCAGCTGCTGAAGGCCCTGGCATGCCCAGTCTCTCTCTCTCTCTCAAATAAAATAAAATAAAATAAAATAAAATAAAATAAAATAAAAAGCAAGTAATTACAACATAATGAAAAATATAGAAAATCCCTTCAGGAACAAACACTAGAAAATAACAACAACAAAAAAAAAACCACTTCTGGCACCCTAGGTTCTCCAGAGTACTGGCATCCTCTCCGGTCTTCACCTCTCACCTTCTCTCACAGTAGTCTTTCTTACTAAGATGCAAATTTAACATAAGTAAGACGTCATGCCAGAAGATTTACCACCGCTCTGTGACAGAAGCCCAGGGTCCAGTTTACAAAACTCTCCTGTCCTTCAGGCCTCTTTTATACAGGCATTCCAATGACCTGCAATGACCTTCCTAATTATCATGCTCTGCATTAACTGGAGAAAAACATGTGAACCTCTCAGGCTCATGATCATTATGCCAGAACAAGAGCAAGCATCCCTCACAAGAGTGATCACTGGGAGGAAAAAGTCCAGCACAAAGATCACTGCCAGCCGAGTGTGGTGGCCAAGGCCCCCTACTCCAGCACTGGGAAGGTGTAGGCCAGGGGATGAGCAGCAAGACCTGGCTCCTCCAACCCCCCGCAAAAAAAAAGGACTGAAGATATAGCTGAGGGATAGAGTGCCTGTCTAGCAAGAGAGATTCCAACACCAGGCTTGTTGTCCTTGGGACATGGGTTCAACATCAACATAGAGAAGTGTTCTGTGCGCTTCTGATTATCTACACTGAAAATCCCCAGTGTGCAAAGCTTTGCAAACACAAAATAAAATCTCCTCAATGTGGTCTAGAGGTTGCATGTGCTACTCCCTCACTAAGCACTTTACAGATTAAGCCTATAAGGAAAAGGTAGCACAAAGCCTCTTACACTGCAGTGGTGCAGCCCCCGCACCTTGTAGGTTAGTTAGCATGGAAAACCACCCCCTCATCTATTGAGTCACTGTCTCACTGTCACACCCATGCAAAGCACAATGCAGGGGGCCATACCACAAGGCCCACCCACATGTAGATTCAGTGACTTTTTTTGATATTTTATTTTTTATTTATTTGAGAGAGACAAATAGGGAGAGACAGAGGGAGGGAGAGAAAGAGAATGAGTGCATCAGGGCCTCCAGCCACTGCAAACGAACTCCAGATGCATGCCCCACCTTATGCATCTGGCTTACGTGACTCCTGGGGAATCAAACTGAGGTCCTTTGGCTTTGCAAGCAAGCGCCTTAACCACTAAGACATCTCTCCAGCCTGATTCAGTGACTTTTTTTTTTTTTTTTTTGATTTTTCAAGGTAGGGTCTCACTTTAGCCCAGGCTGACCTGGAATTCTCTATGTAGTCTGAGGGTGGCCTCGAACTCAATGATTCTCCTACCTCTGCCTCCCAAATGCTGGGATTAAAGGCGTGCACCACCACGCCCAGCTCATGATTCAGTGATTTTTAAGAGAACAGTACATGAATTACAAATAAAAATGCAACATATTGGCTGGGAAGATGGCTCAGTGGTTAAGATGCTTGACTGCAAAGACTTACATTCAGGGTTTGATTCCCTAGTGCCCACAGAAAGCCAGATACACAATGTGGCACATGCATGCACCTGGAGTTCATTCGCAGTGGCTAGAGGCCCTGGTGTGCCCATTCGTTCTCTCTCTCTTCCTCTCTTTGCAAATAATTTTTTTTTAAAACAATGCAAGATCTCGCCGGGCGTGGTGGCGCATGCCTTTAATCCCAGTACTCGGGAGGCAGAGGTAGGAGGACTGCCATGAGTTCGAGGCCACCCTGAGACTCCATAGTGAATTCCAGGTCAGCCTGGGCTAAAGTGAGACCCTACCTCAAAAAAAAAACTGCAAGATCTCCTTAGAGGAAATCCTACTCTAGGTGTCTAATCATAGAGAGTCACATTAAGTCCACAGCAGAATGAAAGAAAATAAAGGAAGCTAAAGATATCTTTCTAACCAGCAGCCTATACTAAATACACCAGTCAGGACTTCTGGTACTTAAATTAGATATGTTGTATTTAGGGGTTTGTTGTTGGTTGGGATATTTTGAGTGGCTTCATTTTGTTTTTCTGTTTGTTTGTGGTTATTATAATTGTTTTAAGACTAGGTCTTAGCTGGGCATTGCTCATTATGTTTACCAACGTAAAAGAAAACATTCCATTTGCCAGTTTGGAGGGAGAGTAAAAGGACTGGTGAATTTGGATTCTGTCATATTGTTTTCATATACTTTGGGATAGGATTATCATTAGCACTAATAATTACTTCAGTCTCCCATTTTCTGATGCTTATTTCCTGAAGGGTTGGATATTTTTTAAAGACTATGACCACTTAGCAAACATATTCAGTATTATCTTGACTCTGGAACATTTCAGGTTCTCTTTGCATGTATTCATTGTACATCCATGTTTACACATGCACATTACTGGATTATAAAGCAATTAATTTAAACGTAAATTGAAGTAGACTACAGACTTTTTTAAAAAGTACATAATTTAAAATGTGGCTTTGTTTCCTGGGGATCTTTTCTATCACAAGGAAACAGAGTAACTGGTATACTCTAGCATACCTCTTGATTATTATTATAGCTCTCAGTCGTGTCTTAGCAATAAACATTTGTGCAGCATTATTGCAATAGAGCTATATTCACACAATTATAGATATAATACATATAGATCATATATTTATATGTAAAATATATATTTACACTGTAATACATACTAAAGTATAAATAAATTAACTGACATTATTGTGCTATAATTAATTATCATACAAACTCATAAACTCAGCTATACGGGTTTGTTTGGTTTTTGTTTATTTTTTTAAAGGTTCTACCCTTTACAGATCACCTCTGCTTCTTCTTTTTTTAAGATTTATTTTTATTTATTTTTTATTTATTTGAGACAGAGAGAGGGAGAGAGATAGAGAGTGAGTATGGACACACCAAGGCCTCTAGCCACTGCAAACGAACTCCAGATACATGCACAACCATATGCATCTGGCTTATGTGGGTCCTGGAGAATCGAACCTGGGTCCTTAGGCTACACAGGCAAGCTCCTGAACTGCTAAGCCATCTCTCCAGCCCTATAAGGGAGTTTTGTTTGCATTTTATGTTTATTTGGTTGTTTTTTGGAGGTAGGGACTTGCCCTAGCCCAGGCTGATCTGGAATTCACTACATAGTCTCAGGTTGGCCTCAAACTCACAGGTCTTTTTCTACCTTGGCCCTCTGAGTGTTCGGATTAAAGTCATGCACCACCATGACCAGCTTTGAATGGTTGTTTGTACATTTGTTTGTTTTAAAATATTTTATTTTTATTTATAAATAAATAAAGAGAGAGAACCAGATGCACAAGGTGATGCACGTGTCTGGAGTTCTTTTGCAGTGGCTAGGTGCCCTGGTGCCCCTATTGCCAATCTCTCTCTATATATATATATCTGCTTTTTTCATTCTCCGCCTCTCAAATAAATAAATAAATAAATATTTTTTTAAAATAAAAATAAGATGAGTAACAGGTTAGAGTACCTGGGAGGAGCTGGGTTCTATTTTAGATGAAATATTCCTAGAGGTGACTTAGGAACAATCACTGGGCAGAGCAGGAAGCAGCTGGAAGCTCTGAGGAAAGGCCTCGGGAGAAACCAGGGAAGCAACGATCAGGCAAGCATGTTCAGGGGCCACCTCTTCAGTAAATTGACAGGCCACTATGGCTACAGCACAGTAAGGGGCATTGGAAGTAGGTTCCAGCCAAGGTCAGAAAGCGAGAAGGTGCCAAGTCACACATGACCTCTTTCTACCAAGGTTTTCATTCTCATAGGAGACAGGAAGTCAATGAATGAAGGCTTTTCATTATACAAAGATCTGATAGAATTAGTGTTGCAAGGGAAATAATAGGCTGGGGTGTAGAGCTCTTGCCGAGCATGCAACTTCCTAGATTTGATATCCAGTGCTGGGAGAGGAAAAGAAGGGGAGAGTAAAAGCAGTTGTTTATTCATCAGGACACCACTAGCCACGTTCATGAATATATGAAAGTGTGAAACAGAGGCTGGAGAGATGGCTTAGTGGTTAAGGAGCTTGCTTGGAAAGCCTAACAACCTGAGTTGGAGTCCCCAGAACCCATGTAAAGCCAGATGCACAAGGTGCTGCATGTGGTTGGAGTTCATGTGCTGTGGCTGGAGGCCCTGGAGTGCCCATTCTCTCTCTCTCTCTCTCTCCCTCTCTTTTTCTCTCTCTGCCTCTTTATCTCTCTCAAATAAAAAGAAAGTGTGAGACAAAAGGACATAATGTGGGGACACCAGGAATGAGAAACTGCATGAGAAAGTTAAAAATGCAAACCACAATCAAAATAGGATTTACAGTGGGCAAACAAACACTTTAAGGATAATCTTGAATATACATCCTCACTGAACTCCTACTTGAAGGATGCCTCCCTCTCCTCCAGTGTGGTATGAAGAACAGAGTAGGCTGAGAGAGCCTCTCCAATGCCCAGAGGAAGTCTTTATCCTTTCCCTGCCCCTAGGGCTGGGGTTGTTTGCAGGTGGTTTCCCACCCCCTCCCTACCCACTACCCACACACTACTCATTATAACAAAAGACCCATACTTTAAAAGAACACATCTCAACAGGGAAAGGAACCTAGAATATTCCCCCACCAACCCCAAGCAGGGAAGCTAAGCTGCTGTGTGAAACCAGCTGAGCATAGATTGAATAGGTACGGGAGTAAAAGATGCAAGATGATTAACTACAGTCACTTGTATTTATGGGTTTGAATCTTGACGAGGGTGCCTGGCCTATCCCCATTTTGTTTCATAATGTTCCCCTGTGGGACGCTGAAGAGCAGAAGTCAATCGCCTGGGCACTGGCTTCACAGTGGAAATTAAAGGGCCCTGTATTTCAATTTCAGCTCAAGAAACACTTTGACTGAGCGGATGCAATTCCCAGACCCCAGTGGGGGGAAGGCTTGCTCTGTTGTCAGTCAAATCACACCATGGATGGAAATCAGCAGAGAACATTAGCAATTTAGACTCAACAACCTCTGCTCAGCCAGAAATTCTGAGATAATGTTAAAGGAAACTCAAAAGTTAATCCAAAAAATGTAGCCCATCGCTGGAGTCCCTGCTCTCACCATGAGGCAGTCAGGAGGAAGTGGCTGGCAAAATGGCATTCCTAATAGGACTCCTGTCAAAACTCCAGGTTCCAATATCAACAGAGCGACCTTCAGGCCTGACCTCACCCAGTGCACTTCTGCCTACTCCCTGGGCCATCAGCTTGGCAGCTGCCTGCAACATGTGTGGTTTTCAGACTATGCTCTGCAGAGATTATGAACTCAGGTACTACTCTACCTATGACAGCCTCTGCCTAAACAAAGCCACATGACTTCTCTAGACCTGACTCCTCAAAGAGATTAGATCCTGCCTACCTGTGTAGTGCGGACCCCACAGCCCTGCTCTCTGCACCTCCTGCCATTTCCCCCCCAACCCAATGATCAGCTCACTCACCATGTAAAAGAAACCTGCTGTCAACATCCCCACCTCACTCTGACTGAAAAGGCGACTTTTAAATAACATTTTTTCTAAATATTATAGTAAAGAAAGTTCTAGGATTAGAATGAGGGCTTAGTGGCCAAGAGTGCTTGCTTGCAAAGCCTGCCAGCCAGGGTTCAATTCCCCAGTATCTTTTTAAAGTCAGACACAAAAAAGGGTGCATGTGTCTGGAGCCCATTTGCAGAGGCAAGAGGCCCTGGCCTCCTACATACACACACACTTTTTTTTTTTTTTTTTTTTTTTTTTTTGGTTTTTCGAGGTAAGGTCTCACTGTAGCCCAGGCTGACCTGGAATTCACTATGTAGTCTCAGGCTGGCCTTGAACTCACGGCGATCCTCCTACCTCTGCCTCCCAAGTGCTAGGATTAAAGGCGTGCGCCACTACGCCCGGCTACACACACACTTTAAAAAAAAAAATATTTTTCTTCATTTATTTACAAACAGAAAGAGAGAGAAACGCCACAATAAACAAATTCCAGATGGATGTGCCACTTTGCGCTACTGGCTTTTACATGGGTACTAAGGAACCAAACCCCAGGCTGTTAGGCTTTGCAGGCCCAAATACATTTCTCCAGCCTAAATAAATTATTTTTTAAGACAGTTCTAGAAACATGAACAATCACACGTAAGGCATTCTAGAATCTATTGCTTAAATTTCTTCTGAATAGAGACTGAGTAATGAGCATGTAGGAAATAATGCAGGTGGCGCTGGATAGATGGCCAGCAGTTAAGGTGCTACTGTTGTAATAAAAAGTGAATGTATGAGGAATGAAAAAGTTGACTAAAAAGAGTGGCATGGAGACTGATAGCGGGCACTTGACTAAATCCCACATCACCTGACTGTTATTTTCATAATCCTCCTGTTATACAACTTTTCCCAGCTTTAGTCAACAAAAGTAATATATATATATATATATATATATATATATATATATATATATAGAAAAAAATGAGTGTGCCTTTGCAATTTATTCGGACTGTTGGAGCAACAGCTAAAAAAACAAGTCACAGAAATATCGACCTTGTTCTCAAGAACACATCTACCTGATTCTCAAAAGCACCTGCTATCAAGGACTCCCACTGTTCATATGTAAGATTACTGAGCACCTACAGTGAGCTCTGACCCTTTCACATTATGCACATTTGCTTGGTTGCTAGTCAGCCTCCACCCTAGCAAGGATGAATCTGTCTTGCACATCTGGCACCGTAACTATTTAAACCTGAGTTACTGTACCTAAGCCAGTGCTACCCTTTTAGTTACTGTACGTTACACACATAGGAACTAAATATGACCAAGCCAGCTCTGCGAAGATCATACTTTCTCAAAGTTCCCAATGCCCAAACCCCTAAGTCTAGAAACTCTTCAGTCACTATTCCACCCAAGGGCTCCTGCACTGTACCAGCCCCAGAGAAAGTCACAGATACCCAAAGAATGTACAGCCTCTCCTAGAGCAGCCTTCGCCTTCCCTTGCTCCCCTCCCGGTAACAAGCCATTATTTGTTTGCAGGGCACAGCCCCTTCTCCAGGTACAGCCACGTTTCCTGCTCTTCACAGGTGCTGTCCTTGGCCTATTCAAATGACACCAGTGTCACCTTCAGCACATCCACTGAGGAGAACGTTCACTGTGTATCAGACTCCCACTGCAACTCAGCCTCTTACAAGGTGCATGACTAGGATTCTTAGTTTCCTTATCTACAAAATCTCATCTGTATCAAAAGTTATACAGAATTTGAGATAATGTAAGTACAGAAGAAAAATCACCTGGTATCAAGGACTTCCATACTGTTAACACTGAGCACCTACGGTGAGCGCTGACCCTTTCACATTATCCACATTCACAAAGTAGAACTGGCTGCCAGGGAAGACTGTCCTTAGAGTAAGAGTAAGAGCAGCCCACCTGTACAGGCTACAAGCCTGCTTTGGCCTGCCATGGACTTCTGCTGACCTAGTGCATGTAACAGTCACAGGTTGGGGGGATAAATCCCGTCATTTTCCCAATCAATCAGGAGACAGGCTTTCTCTGCCATCTCTCTCCAAAATAAACACTTCCTCAAACAAAATACATAGTTATTTGTGGAGTGTTCTATTACAAATCCTAACAAAAACCTAGTACCTACTGCAGATCTGGGCCACAGGTTACCTGCTGCAGAAGTCAGAACAGGGAGCTGACTTTCCATTCAGGTCAGGCTCCAATCACGTGGAGTCCAGTGGCTGTACCTCCAACGCTCTTAGTGGACACAGATTGCAAGAATTCCCTGTAAAAGGCTTGATCAAAGGTTTGTGGCCTGAATTAACCCAAGCCACTAGGACAATTGTGCCCCACAAGTGTGGATTTTCATCTTCTCCTTGGAACAGTATTTCTTGGGACTTATTTTCAGTTCAGACAAACTTGTGAGTGGCTTTTTTGGTCTATCCCAAACTCTAGACATCATCTCTCTTTACAAAAAAAAAAAAAAAAAAAAAAAAAATTATAGGCCATTGCCAAGGCCCTTGGTTTCCCACCAGGAATAGATGATATGACTCTATTGCTGAAGACTCCACATACTTGGGCTGCAAGGCCACTGAGAAACCCTGCTGGAACTGAGCTGATAACCTCCTCCATGTAGACCAGCTGACAGAAAGCTGGAAGAAGCCATTCTACATGCAGTTCAATGGGAGAAAGAGATACCACCAGTGAAGATACTCAACAGTGGACACTGTAAGCCTTATAACTGGCCAGTCAGGCCAAATGAGCCAACGGGTGCAATAGTGGCATATCTCTCATGGTGGAAACCAACTGCCCTCTAATTGGACTGGAGGCCCACTCCATGGGAGGGAATACATCCCTGATACTGGGTAGTCATGAGCCCTAGGGGTGTCACGTCTGCTGTTGTCTGGCTAAATGTACACACTATGCTTATCAAACTGCCCAGTAAGCACTTCTCTTAATTTTCATACCCTTATATTAATGCTACTCTCACTTTGGGTAGAGAATCTTCTCTTTTCAGATTGCAGTGTCCTTGAGACGACTCAGAAGGTATCATCGTGCTGGAAAGAAGTGACCACAGTGCTCAGTACTGCAATATCTCTATCACACCTTCCAAGGCTCAGGGTCTAATGCGGAAGAGGTGGCAGAAAGAATGTAAGAGCCAAAGGAAGGGTAGGACTCCATACAACGTGCTTCTTCCAGACACAAAATGGCCTGGATATCCATGGTCTCACAGTGCCTGACACTACCTGCACAAGACCATCATAACAGGAGGAAAAGATCATGATCAAAATTAAAAGAGAGACTGATTGAGATGGGGAGGGGGTATGATGGAGAATGGAGTTTCAAAGGGGAAAGTGGGGGGAGGGAGGGTATTACCAGGGGGTATTTTTTATAATCATGGAAGTTGTTAATAAAAATTTGGAAAAAAAATATAAGTAAATAAATTGATAAAAGATGGGGGAAAGAAAAAAAAAACTACTATAAAACCCAAATGCCACCAAAGCAACCCACTTTATAATTTAATTTTTGTGAAGAAATCAGTGTGTTTCTCTAGAATGTGTCCCTTTCAGGATAGTACTCTAATCTCAGGATATGAAAATATGCACCATGACCTGACAGCAAAAACTTAGGTGCAAGTGTCTATGAGCCCGATCTTTTCATTCAGATCCTGCTAACCACAGGCCAGCAGTCTACTGTGACGTCCAAAGTTCTGCCACCCATGCCACATCATCCCCTCTACTCCTCTTAAACTCCTAAGCCAGCCCTGACCCACACTTGTCCTCTCCTTTACCACCACTCCCTCTTCACCTGTGACTCACTCCTCTTGCCTCACTTCACACTGACTCATGCCACTCATTCTAAATTTCTGTAGCTGATATCTTAGATATATTATCTCATGCCTCCAATGTGGAATTAATTATCAGCATGCAGGATCCTAGAAACTAACATTTGATGAGACCTGAAAGGAGTGATTTTTTTTTTTTTTAGGAAGTGGATTTTTAACCAAGGTTCCAGAAGGCTCCACACAACAACCTGCAATTCAGTAGACCACAGAAAAAGCCCAATCAATTATACTTAAACACATCAGAAAACCACCAGCTTTGCCTTTGATCATATCACCAAAGAAGTTAATAATTACAAACACTGCAGCACAAGCTACAACTCTGGTAAGAGTGAAAGAAAAAGGGCTGGGTGTGGTGGTGTATGTCTTTAACCCCAGCACTAAGGAGGCAAAGGTAGGAGGATCGCCATGAGTCTGAGGCCAGCCTGAGACTACACAATGAATTCCAGTTCAGCCTGGGCTAAAGCAAGACCCTACCTCAAAAAAAGACAAAAAAAGACAAAAAAAAAAAAAAAAAAAAAAAAAAGGAGCCCAGGACCAAGACGGCTCTCCATCATAATCACTTTAACCACAGAGACCAAATATTTTCTGCACTCCTCCTCTACTTCGTCAGAAAAATTTCCTCCACTTGTATTTTCATCTATTTAACAAACATTTATTAAGCACCTCTACTATATTAAGTCTGTGAGTGAATAACTTACGGATTCTGCCTTGAAGGATATTATAGTTTGGAAAAGGAGAGTCTAAAAGAAATACAGTGACACAAACAAGACTCAGATAAGAGGCTAAGGGAACCATTATCCTTTCAGGGAAGAGGAGGCAGGGAACATCTTCAGGGCAGATTGTAGAGAAAGCAATATTTAACTCTACTGTTAAAGGTCCACTGGGTCCAAAGTGACTGTGAGTAAAGACGGCATGGTCTGCGAGCAGCGTTTCCTCGGGGCACAAGAGTGTTCCACTGTGGCCTGAATAAAGCTCAGGGTAGTAATGCTACTAGTTTTGGCCCCCAAGTGGGTCCTTTCTCTGCATGGAAGGAAACTGTACAACTAACTAGTAACAATGCTCCACCAATTGAACACCAAGGGATCAATGAAGTAGACTTTTATTTATTTTTTTCTTTTTCTTGATTTTTGAGGTAGGGTCTTGCTTTAGCTCTGGCTAACCTAGAATTCACTAGGTAGTCTCAGGCTGGCCTCGAACTCACAGCCATCCTCCTACCTGGGCCTCTTGAGTGTTGAGATTAAAGGCATGCGCCACCATGCCCATCTCCTATTTCTGTTTTTGAAGAAGAATAAGTTCTCAGTGGGGTGTGGTGGCACACACCTTTAATCCCAGCACTCAAGAGGCCCAGTTAGGGGGATCACTGTGAGTTCAAGGCCACCCTGAGACTACCGAGTGATTTCCAGGTCAGCCTGGGCTAGAGTACAGAGATCCTACCTTGAAACACACACACACACACACACACAAAAAAAAAAAAAAAAAAAAAAAAAAAAAACCAGAAATAGGAGATACAAATTCAAATCAACTCAGCCACTGGGGTCCAGAGCTTATGGATACCAAGTAAAAGAAATACGGGGTTGGGAACAGGCTAATAAAGTGATGGAATAATCACAACTTTCCTGGGAATGGGTGTAATTTTTCTGGAATTCAGGCACCATCTTTTTTCACTCCTTTTATGGTACTTCCAGTGGCTACTGTGTCAACTGTCAACACTCCTAGCATTTAAAGAAGCAGCATTTAGAGGACAGATGGGATTATGATGAAGTCAGAGGTAGTCTGGGAGCCACATGACCTATGTTGGCCAGACTACCAGAAGACAGACTTCCAGCCTCCAGGCATCCTGTCCTCAAAGGTGCGCAAGATTAGGGCGGGGTAGAAATTCAGCTTAGTCACCTGGGCAGTGCTCAGCAGACATGAAACTGAGGAAGTGAGGAAAAGGAATGAACAAGGTGAGGTAAACTGTTAGATCTCACACAAGATCCATGGGAATTCAGAGGAATTTAGACTTTGCCTAGGTGACCAGGGTGACCTAGGAAGGCTTTCAAATCTAGTAGTTGGCTGCAGCTATGTTAGGCTATGTTCTAGTCAATCTACAGAAGAAACTAGACCTAATCATCCACATTCCTATGGGTCTACACTAGGACAAGCACAAGAGAGCAGAGGTCAAATCTAGTGTGGAGGGAGGATTGCCAAGATGACTGTTCTCAGAAGCAACAGTTCTTGGCTTCTGCCAAACAGAAGGCTTCTCCCTCAACAGTCAGGACACTATCCTGGTTCACCAGAGGCCCCAATGTCACCCTGAGACAGAGTTTAACTCATAACCAACCATAATCTTGTCACTAGATGCCAACAGGCCAGAAGGCCATCTTCAAGTTAGCTGGCCAACACCAACTGGCTATAATATGGCTGCTAGAATGACCCCCCCCGCCACATAACCTCTAACTTCATTATAGGCCCATCTCCACACTAAATGACACACCCTCCATGTTTTGACAGTTACCATGGTAGCCACAAGAAAAAACTATAAAAGAAGGGAAAAGAAGCTGGGGAGGCAGAGGTAGGATAGCTGTGAGAGTATGTAGTGAATTATTGAATTCCAGGTCAACCTGGGCTAAAGTGAGACCCAACCTCAAAAAACCAAAAAAAAAAAAAAAGAAGAAGAAGAAGAAGAAGGGAAAAGAGTCAGCACCCAAATTCTCATTCCCAGAAAAGAGATGAACGAATATTCCTCTTTCTTAATAGCCTGTCCCTCCCCATCACTTCTTTGAATCTATATCTATAACCTCACAGGGGCTGGAAAGTTCATTTTCACATTATCTCCCACCTTTCCAATTCTTGACCAAGAATAAAACTCTTTAGTTGCTGCTTAGTGTTGCTATTGGTTTTACAATTCCCAGAAGGAAAAAGAATCCACATTGGGAGTTAAAAACCTAACATGAAAAGCACTTCATGTTTTGGCCTCCATGGGCAGCTCCCAATGAGACCTCAACACTCTAATTGGCCTCTGGTCCCCAGGAGAGGTGACCTGGGGTTCCAAACACTCTGAGAAAGCTTTTGCACACTTTGGGCCACTACCTCAATAGGAACTGCCTCACAGTTTCTTTGCAGCGCTTCACCTAGACTAACCTCAGCATGAGCCATGATCCTCTACTCAGTGGTCACAAGGCCAGTCTACCCAATAGGTCACCTTCGCACAACTGCCACATCCACCCACTCAAACTCAAAATTTATCCCATGCAAATTCAATTATGTTCTCCTCTCTCAATATTCTTCTCACCAAGATAAACCCCCAAAACATGAAAAAAGCAAGATTTAACCAGAATTTTGAAAGCTGAACCCCAACTACAACTGTTTTTCCAGCATCCCATCAAGCAAATATTGTTTTAATTCTCACATTTGTGTCTAATTTCTGCCAGTAGTTGTATCAGTTGCTAAATTATCAAAATAACTCTGAACCAAAGCCAGCCATGGTGGTGCACACCTTTAATCCCAGAAGTCAGGAGGCAGAGGTAGGAGGATCACCATAAGTTCGAGGCCACCCCAGGTCAGCCTGAGCTGGAGTGAGACCCTACCTCGAAAAACCAAAGGAAAAAAAAAAAAAAGAAAGAAAGGAAAAAAATAACTCTGAACCAGTTCTGACAACTGGCACCTTTTTCTGAATTCTTCCTATGATCATGTGATGTGAGGGCCCTGCACCTGTGTGCTGCCATATTACTGAGTTCTTAAATATTTTTAGTAACAAACTTACTCATATTCTAAAATCTCCCAATCTGAAGGTAGACTAAGTTTCTTTCCAGTTCACCTTCTAATTCTTTCTCTATTCTCTTCCTTTTTTTTACTTTTCTTTTGGTTTATGTTTTTGTTTTGTTGTTGTTGGGTGTTTGTTTGTTTGTTTGATTGTTTGTTTTGAGACAGGGTTCATGAAGCCCAGCCTGGCCTCCCACTCACTATGTAACTAAAGCTGACCTTGAACTCCTGATTATCCTGCCTCTGTCTCCCACATGCTGGAATTATAGGAATTGTCGACCTCACATAGTCCTCTATGATCTTTCAAGTATCTTACCTAGGATATGTCACAGGACAAGGAAAGCTGAAGTTAGAGAATTTTATATTCCAAGCCTGGGCTACATAGAAACACACAGTCTCAATAAATAAATAAATAACTTATTTTGAAGTTCATAGTATTAAACTTTAACACCTATTTGCAATCATCTATACATCCTCTTCTTCACTGATAACTTTAGCACCTCGCTTTTCCCTCTCCACTCATGCCTGCCTTCATTCTCACTGTGTTTTATCTTCTGTGTTTATCTGGAGGCCCCAATTCCTCAACTGCCTGATCTCTGATGATCTTTATGTGGACTCTACCTCACTTAGTCATCCATTCTCATTCTCATAACCTCTGGGGAATTTTGATCAGTCTTCATCTCCAAGCACCCTAGACTATGAATACCTTCTCTTTTTCCAGCTTATCTTCCTGTTTGGCACTGTCATTCTAACATGCTCGTACTATTTGGCTCCCAAAACATCCACTTTTGTTTTGCTTTTGGTCACTGTATGTCATTGCTCCCTTTCTAGCTCTCCAGAAATCTTGCTCTCATAGCTGTTCATCATTCTCTCTTGCTATCATCAACACTTCTCTCAGTGTCATTCTATTAGCCTAGAAACTCATTCTATTATCTTCTGGTTCTAACTGACCCTACCTGAATAGCATCCCACTCTAAGAGCTATTTCTTTTCCTCTTCACAACAAAACTCCCTGAGTTTTCTGAAAATAATGTCTCCAATTCCACAACTTAGTCCAACAAGCTTTTGTTCCAGCCTCTCCTCTAGTCAAATAGTCAAACAGAACTCATTTCACCAAATGCAGTCTTTATAACTGACACAGGGAACTATCTCCGTTTGAAAACATTCTGAGCTCTTGGATCCAGAGATATTTCCTGGCTTCCTTCCTATCTTCTGGAAAGTTATCTTCAACATGACAGATGGTCAATATTCCTTTCCTATCTATACATTCTATATAGGAAACTCCATGCAGTACCAAATACAACCTTTATGTAAATAAATGTTAACTGTATCCTCAGCCAAAATGTCTCCCAAAATCTCCACACTTCATTCATCCACAGTATGTGATCTCCAAAGAGATGTCTAGTGAGCATCTCAAACGTAGTACCACCAACACAGGAAACCTGACTTCAACTGGTCAATTTGCTCAAGTAAATTAGTACAATGAGCTTTTATTTGGATTCCTCTTTCCTCTAGATTTCCAACGTATCCTCAAATTCAGTCACCAAACCATTTCAAAGCCATATCCCAAATCTATTCACTTCTGTCCATCTTTTACACAATGCTTGTCCTCATGATTAATTCTCAGTTGCTCGGTCTAGAGCAAGCAGTCCCTTAGCCAAAGTCCTGCTTTTACTACTGTTCCCCTATCTCCCATAATCTTGCCTGCTTTCAGAAGCCAGAGTAAACTCTGATAGCATTCTCAGTAGGAGCACTATTAGAATTCGTTCTTGGCAGGTGAAAAATTATCTTTTAATAATTTGTGGTCCTCCCAAAGCTCAACCCAACCAAAAAAATCTAACTTCTTAGGACATAAGGAATACTCTTATGTTAAGGAAAATTAAGCTTTTATTTAACTTTTTTTTTTTTTTTAGAAGGAAGTAAAAAAAAAAAAAAAAAACTTTTTTGAGATAGAGTTATCACTCTATAGTCCAGCCTGGCCTGGAATTACTATGTAATACAGGCTGGCCTCAAACTCCAATGATCATCTCGCCTCAGTCTCTCAAGTGTTGTAATTACAGTCATTAGCCACCACACTCAGGTAAAAAAACTGAAAGAAAAACTGACTTGTAAACCACTGTAGTCTTAATACATGGGAAAATAACCAACATATATCAGGTAACTAATAAACTGAATGAGTGGATGGATGATATTGATATAAGTGGTAAAGATTGTGGTGTGTCACAATGAGAAGAGAAATGACAAAGAAAATAAGGAAGAAGGAAAGTCCTGTTATCCTGTCTTGACTGTGGAGTATCCAAGTGGAATATCCACCGACTCTGAGCTCCCAATTCCCTAGAGGTCTGGCGGGTGATATTGATTTGGGAATCACCCAAATCCTGGATATGGATAAAGCTGGTCAGTAAGCATCTGCAGAAAGAAGACCGGGAATGACAGGAAAAGCCTGGAAGCTCCAATGCCAAGGGAAAAACCTGCAAAGAAGCCACAAGCAATAATCCAAAACAGTGCCAGCTGCCACAGGGGCCTGCTGAAAATCTGATTTCATAAAGGAAGAGCTGAGCAAAATATGGAAATTTCAAAAACTATGATCCCATTAACTTGCCAGCCAGTAATCATAACAGCAGAAGAAGATTCATCTGAGATTAAGATCAGATTTCCCAAAGTAATAAAGTCAATGAAAGGACTAGGAGAAAAGCATGAAAAGTGGTGGCGCTCGCCTTTAGTCCCAGCACTCGGGAGGCAGAGGTAGAAGGGTCATCACCTGAGACTACATAGTAATTTCCGGTCAACCTGGGCTAGAGTGAGACCCCCACCAAAAAAAGAAGAAAAAAATAATCTATGAGGCTGGAGAGATGGCTCAGCAGTTAGGCACTTGCTTACAAAGCCTGATACCTGTGTTCATTTCCCTAGTACCCACGTAAAACCAGATATACCAAGTGGTGCATGCATCTGGACGTTCATTTGCAGTGGCAGGAAGCCCTGGTGTGCTCATACTCGCTTTCTCTGCCTGCCTCTTTCTCTCTCTCTCTCTCTCTCTCTCAAATAAAATAAAATATTTTTTTAAATAAAAGCAAATAGTAGATTCCAAAGTAGCAAAAATCAGGAAACATACTACAGAAACAGGAGTAAGGAAGCTGGACATAGTGCTTAATCATTGTATCTAAGCACTCAGGAGGTTAAGGCAGGAGGATGGAAAGTTCAAGGCTAGCTTGGGTGGTATAGTGAGACCCTATCAGAAAAGAAAAGAGAAAGGAAGGAAGCAAAGGAGGAAGAAAGGGAGGAGCAGAGGGATTATCTCTTCATTTAATTACTTCCTGACAGTAGATTTCATGAAGTTTCTGTCATTCTGGAAAATATCTATAGTGTTTGAATGAGTCACTACACTTCTGTGGACTTCTGCCTGCTCACTGATATGAGAGGAATCACTGCTGATACACATTAACAACATGTACAAAGTGCTTATCAGTGACTAGAAAATGGCTATTATTATTATGTTACCTGGGTGGGGAGAAGATTTTTCAAGGCAGGGTCTCACTCTAGCCCAGGTCACACTGTAACATTCACTCCCAACCTGGGCCATACTCTGTAGTCCCAGGCTGGCTTCAAACTCATGGTGATCCTCCTACCTCTGCCTCCCAAGTGCTGAGATTAAAGGCATCACCACCATGCCTAGCATATTATTTTTACTTTTAATTAAAAAGTACAGTTGAATGAAATCTCTAAGCTCCTTCCTAATTAAAATTCTATGAGGACATTCAGCCAAGACAGCTTTCTCCACCCTAGAGTGAAGGCTCTGCTGTGACTCACTGGAAACCACATGTGGGCAGTACACCAAGGTTAATTGAGCTGGTTCCTCCAACCCCTGCTGAGAACCCTACAGCTATTTAGAGCTTGATAAAAACATAATCCCCAGTAACCACATAACTCCAGATGCACAAGGTAGCGCATGCATCTAGAGTTCATTTGCAGTGGCTAGAGGCCCTGACGCACCCACTCTTGGTATTTGCCACTTTCTCTCTCCTTCAAATAAATATTTTAAAATAATAATAATTATCCAGAGTGCTCAGACTGATAGCTTCAAAAGTCTTACAGTTTAGGAAGCTATGGTTTGGTGGTCACTGAAGTGTGGATTTGGTTTTATACTAATGATATCACAGACAAGCATGACATTGTTGGCTACACTGCTTGATGACCAATCTTTAACATCTGATTATATTAGATGTATTATTTGAATGTTCTTGGACCATGGACTAACTGAATAAAATATCATGTATCAAAAAAAAATTCATTGAATCTGGCAGAGTATAGTGCCACACACCTATGATCTCAGAAGTACAGTTAGCCTGAGCTATATAGTGAGACATGTTCTCAAAAGTCCAACAGAAAGCCGGGCGTGGTGGTGCACACCTTTAATCCCAGCACTTGGGAGGCAGAGGTTGGAGGATCGCCATGAGTTCGAGGCCACCCTGAGAATGCAGAGTGAATTCCAGGTCAGCCTGAGCTAGAGTGAGACCCTACCTCGAAAAACCAAAAAAAAAAAAAGTACAACAAAACAAAATGCTATGTATTTGTTTTTTATTTTAGATAAGTATCCCAGCTACTCAATAGAGAACTGGGATTGGAGACAAGGTACTAGTAAACATCCTGAAAGAAAAAAGTGAAAACGGGTTTTTTTTTAAATATTTTATTTATTTATTTTAGAGAGAAAGAGGCAGATAGAGAGAATGCGCATACCAGGGCTTCTAGCCACTGCAAACAAACTCCAGATGCATGTGCCACATTTTGCATCTGGCTTAAGTGGGTCCTGGGAAATCGAACCTGGGTCCTTTGGCTTTGTAGGCAACTGCCTTAACGACTAAGGCATCTCTCCAGCCTGAAAACATTTTTTTTTTTTATGATGGACCCTATAAACATAAGCCTAAAGAAAGATGTAGGACACACATCTCTGGATGAGAATGCTACATCTGGAGAGGCTAAGAGAAAGAAACCCCCAACTCCATGCAGTAAGAGGAAAAGTTAGGCCAGAGCAGAGGTAAACAGAACCCACAGGCCAAGACCAGCTTCCTCTTAGGCAGGATAAGAATAATAACTTCCTTCATATGTTTTCCCTTTCTTGGGGGGGGGGGGATGGAAGGGGGGCTGAGGCAGGATCTCACTCTAGCCCAGGCTGACCTGGAAGTCACTCTGTAGTCCCAGGCTGGTCTCAAACTCACAGTGCTCTTCCTACCTCTGCCCTCTGAGTGCTGGGATTAAGGGTATGTGCCACCATACCTGGCTCCTTAATGTTTATTATTTTATTTATTTATTTAAGAGAGAGAGAGAGAAAGAGGCAGAGAGAGAGAGAGAGAATGGGTGTACCAGGGTCTCCAGCCACTGCAAACGAACGCCAGATGCACGGACCACTTGTACATCTGGCTTACGTGGATCAAACCTGGGTCCTTAGGCTTTGCAGGCAATCACCTTAACTGCTAAGCCATCCTTCATGTTTTTGATAGACACAAAATCCCCTCAGTCTAGCCACCTCATTGTACAGTGCTGCAGACAAAAGCCACTCTAGTAACTCCTGACATCAGGAATGCTCAGAATGGCAGGTACTCCCCAGTCTCTGTTATTTATTTATTTGAGAGAAAGAGGTAGAGAGAGAGAATGGGTGCACCAGGGCTTCTAGCTACTGCAAACAAACCCCAGATGCATGTGCCACCTTGTGCATTTATCTGGCTTTACATGCATACTGGTGAATCAAATCTAAGTACTTAGGCTTCTCAGGCAAGAACCTTAACTGCTGGGCTATCCCTCCAGCTCCCCAGTCTCTTTTGACCTAGCCTACATATATGGTCCCTAAGATGAGATGATGTTATCAATCACCTTACTTTATAAATCCACCAGATTCTGTTCTGTCTCTCTCTCTCTCTCTCTCTCTCTGTTCATGTGTGTATGTTAGGCCACACTAAGTAGCCCAAGGTGGCCTCAAACTCTGTGATCCTCCCGTCTGTCTCCTATCCTCTTAATTACTTGGATTACACAAGTTACACCACTAAACCCAGGTACGGTTCTCTCATAAAAGATCAGATTAGGCAAGTAGACGAAGAAGGAAGAAATTAATGAAGAGAATGGAGCCCCAGTTGCCCAAACAGGAATGGATATTATATGACTTCCTGGTTCGTAAATTACTCCACTGATTTCAGAGATTCCTCTTCTAACAGTGGTGCACTTGAAGTAATGTCCTTATTTCTTCCCAAATATCTTCTAAATGTTAAAACTGCCAAATGCAGGCAGGCACAGTGGCACAAACCTTTAATCCCAGCACTTGGAGGCAGAGGTAGGATCACTGTGAGTTCCAGTTGAGACTGGGCTAGAGTAGACCCTACTTCAAAAACAAAATTTTTTTTAAACCCTCCTAAATGCATAGTGAAAAAAAGAGAGGCACAGACAAAAGGCTCAGTTGAACTAGTTATCTAACATAAATATATTTGGCATATGTAATCCACTACCCATTTACACCCAAGCCTATTACTTATTTCTTGAGTAATTAAGAGGTGAGTAATTTAGGATAGAATCATGCATTCAACAATTATTTACTCACATCCTCACTTGAGTTAGGCACATGGGGTCTGTAAAATCATGTAAGACCCAGGCCATGTTCTGTTATGAAAGGAAAAGGCTCAGGTTTTCAGTACACAGGCATACATAAGGGACCCAAAAGTGCTTCAAAAGAACAGTTGACAGTTTAGGAAACATACGAAACATTTCTCACTAGGACAGAGAGTGGAAACCTCATGAAGTAAAAGCTGATGGCATGGCCTTCAAACAGGTGAGGCTTTCAGAAAGAAGAGCAGTGGCATAGGGTCACTGTAGAAATAAGGCAGATCTAGAGAATTCCAGTTACTCCAACTTGGCTGGATCCTCAAGACTAGGAAAGAAATACAAAGGACATAGAGAAGTCCACAAACTCCAAGACAAGTACTCAGAACTTGATCCCAGAGAACACAAGGACCCAAGGAAGGGTGGAGCAGAGAGGGGCAAGATCAAAGCCATTCTGACATGACTTACCACAATGAAACAAAACATCCTTTATTTGTTCAGTTGAAATCAAAGGGAAATAATTTTGAGAACCTAGTAACCTGAACTGTACTATTTTTGTCACTTTTAAATTACATTTAGAAGCCAAGTTATAGTGATATAATAATGGCATAAAATCTTTGTTTTGAGTTGTTTGCTTGATTTTTTTGAGGAAGGGTCTCATTCTAGCACAGGTTAACCTGGAATTCACTCTGTAGCCCTTCACAGTGATCTCGAACGTCTTGAAATTGCTGGGATTAAAGGCGTATGTAACCACACCCACCGGTTCTTTGGAATTCTTTTGAGACAGGATTTCACGTAGTCCAGGCTGGCCTCAAACTCCCTAAATCCTGATCCTCTTGACAGGTGTGTTCCATGCCCAGCTTAATGGCATAAAATCGTGGCTGAAATTTTCTAAAACTATTTACATTACACATAAACTTTTCTTCCTAATAGCTGTATGGTAAACATCTGAAATTTCTACTTGGTGTTAGTGATCACATGCCGGTATAAACTAATTACTAAAGCTTGTCAACAAGCTGAACTCAGAGGCAATCTAGTTTGACAGTACCAGCTTCAATATACCTCATTTTCAGAAACTGATTTCCCTGTTAATTTGTGAGATTTTTCCTCCACATTAAAACCTTTTACACAATTACATATACAATTACAATTGGCAAGGAAAGATAAGGGCATTCAAAAAAAATCACTATCTGAAGAATACAAAGCTTAAAGCCATTATTCAAAATGTACTCACATTGTTATAGGATCTTACTGTTGAAAAATAAATCATGCCAGCAAGGTGGCTCAAG
Organism: Dipus sagitta; assembly: GCA_036346955.1. Classification (NCBI taxonomy): domain Eukaryota; kingdom Metazoa; phylum Chordata; class Mammalia; order Rodentia; family Dipodidae; genus Dipus; species Dipus sagitta. Next base: position 82,889,149 of record CM070774.1, read on the forward strand.
CCTTTAATCCCAGCACTCGGGAGGCAGAGGTAGGAGAACCGCACAAGTTCCAGGTCAGCCTGAGCTAGAGCGAGACCCTACCTCATAAAAAATAAAAGTGATGCTTCATATACTGTCTTAAAATGCTATGTGTAAGAAAACTGTTTCTTTATTCACAATGCTTCTAAATGCCAAGAGTCCTATAATTTCATTCAAATTATAACACTGCACATGTTAGCACAGACCCTAGAGGTTCAGTACCACAACACTGCCCCTCAGCCAAATGCACTTCAGAGCAGTGACACAGTATTCAGCTCTAAAGGTATCTACACTTCTGTCCAACTTGACTGCCAATGGAGAGTCCCACAACTTTCTCCTCAGATTCAGAGCTATAGTAACTCACAGAACTCAGGGAAATGCCTTTACAGGTTTATTGTAAAGCAATATATAAAGAACACAAACAGGGAGATAAAGAAGTAAATATTCAGCTTGGGAAGAGGAACAAGGAGCTTCCTTCTCTCTACACTTGCCACCCTTCCAGAATCAACAAGTGTACCCAAACTCAAAGGTTTTCCAAATGCCAAAACTTAGGGTTTTGGAAAGGATCCACTTTACAAAATGGCATGAGGGATAGAATCACTGGCTGTTTATGACTGACAGATGCTAGTCCCTTTCTCCCCAGGGAAAATGAAGAGGTAGGGCTCAAAGATTCAAGTCAGCAATGCCCTCAGGCAATGAACTCCTATGCCTGAAGCCATCTAGGGCCCACTTAAGAGTCCTAGATAGCCAGGCATGGTGGCGCACACCTTTAATTCCAACACGAGAGGCAGAGGTAGGAGGATCACCTGAGAGTTCGAGGCCACCCTGAGATTACATAGTGAATTCCAGGTCAGCCTCAGCTAGAGTGAGACCCTACCTCAAAAAAATAAATAAATAAATAAAGAGTCCTAGATATACATAAAGGAATTCAAGCCCTGGAAGTGCCAGAAGTCAAAAGTAGGAATGAATATATATATATATATATATATATATATATATATATATATATATATATATATATTGGTTTTAGTTTGTTTTGTGACAAGACTTTGCTATGTATCCCAGACTGGCCTTGAACTTCGAATCCTCCTGCCTTAGATTGCCCTGAGGTTAACAGGTGTACCTCACTACACCCAGCTTCTAGTTTTAATTTTTTATTATTTATTTTTTATTATTGTTTTGTTTTGGTTTGGTTTTGGTTTTCCTAAGTAGGGTCTTGCTTGCTCTATCTCAGACTGACTGACCTAAAATTCACTATGTAGTCTCAGACTGGCCTTGAACTCACAATGATCCTCCTACATCGGTCTTCTGAGTGCTGGGATTAAAGGTATGTGCCACCATAGCCAGTAGGTTACAGTCAAATTTTAGTTAAGTTTTATGAAAACACTTCAACATTATACTGTAGCCGAATGACTTCAGTTGTCCTGAAAACTCATAAAATGGCATCACTATTACCAGCTGTTCCTAAATTTCTGCACAAGAGTTTTCCCCTTTTGACTCAGTATTTAGGTATTAGGACAGTCGGGAAGGTGGGTTAGAGTGACCCTACCTAGAAACACACACACACACACACACACAAAAAAAAAAAAAAAAACTATAACTGGTTCTAAGCTTAACCAGACCTGAAAAAGTTAATAAATTACATGAAAAATTTTTTTAAAAATTTAAAGGGGGGAGAACACTGGATAATTCATACTGGATACCGAAGAGCTAAATTATTTAGCTATCTGTATTCTTTGCTCAATTTTTCCTTTTTCAATACAAACAGAAAATACAAAGAGGAAGAAGCTAACCTTTGGAGTCTACCGTCTCCCAGACAGATTACTACTGATTTTACATGTGTTAAAACTGAGATTTAGTGAGGTTAAATACAATACATAAGGGCAAAGCCTTCAATATTTTAGACTCAGAGAGTCTGTTCAGTTTAGTCACTCAGGGAGAAAACATTTGATGAGTGCTTAGTATAAGCCAGTCACCAATGAAGTAGAGGTTTGGAGTGTGTCAGACACTCCAACCCCTGCTCTCACAAAAACTTATATCCTAGAGATGGAGACCAATATCCAAACAGGGTAATGTCAGTTAGCAGTTTGCCAACACTACCGTGTTATGTACAGTGATCATCAAATCTTTTATTTTATTTTTCATTTACTTATTTATGAAAGAGAGAGAGCAAAAAAAGAGGCAGCCAGTTGTGAGGGAATGGGTACACCAGGGCCTCTAGTCACTGCAAATAAACTCCAGACGCATGTGCCACCATGTGCATCTGGTTTACATGGATTCTGGGGAATGGAACCTGGGTCCATAGGTTTCGCAGTCATCAAATCTTTTTAAGTATCAGTGAGATTAAAGATGTACAAACTGGGTGTGGTATGCACCACCACACCTATAATCCCAACCCTTGGGAGGCAGAAGCCAGCCTGTGACAACAGTGATTTCTAGGTCAGCCTGGGCTAGAGGGAGACCCTACCTCAGGAGAAAAAAAAAAGATGTACAAGAACAGAGTAGAAGGGCACAGGGCATAACACCCATTGACAATTGGCAGTAGTATATGTCCCTCTATTCATTACTGAACCAAGCAATTGCACCTTGTAACAAATCAGGGAGCTCAAATGCCTTCTAGAATTTCTTTACGGGAACTACCAGAATGAGGCACTCCAACAATGTGGATGCTCAAACACAATCTTATCTCTTATCTATTATCCACTGAGTTACTGCCAAATTGGTTAGAAAAGAGTGGAATTGCTACAATCCAGGAAGTGTGGTAATTGAAGTAACTCCCCTAGGAGGGAGGTTTCAACATGCCCAGCACAGCTGCTCGTGGGGCCCCTGGGCAGTGGCATCCAGGTCTCATATGGCCAGTGAGAACTCCTGCATTCAGTCATCAGTCACTACTCAGAAGCACGTGGTCCCAGTGTGTCCACAGCCATTACCCTCCACTCTCCAAGAAGAAACTCCACATCTTAAACTTGGAACACATGCGCAATGCTAAGTTGTGTTTTAAGTAAAGAACTTCCTTTTCTCAGTGAGCTGTTACTGGTTTCGGTAGCTGTCTCCTGTGATCTATGTGCTGTGTTATTTAGGATGCCACTGTCACCAAGTGTCTGTAAGAAGTTGTGTTTGGAAACTCCTGTGGAACTCTGGAAGAAGGCTGTTCCAGGAGTGCCTGCACCGGGCAGGAAGTGGTCCAGAGACCATCCACAGCCCATCTGTCTATCTCCTAGGCGCAGTACTCAGCTTCATTCAGCCGGCTGTGCCTTCCTGCCACCGCACTCTCTTGCATAGAAGCGGTGACTTTGAGAAGTGTGGAGGCTGTTAAAACAGTTCCTGGGTGTCCACCCTCATGAGCTCTGAGGATCGTCACACCCAGACAGCTGGGTTTCTCAAAGAAGCCTCCCTCCCCTTCAGACGGGAGCAACCAGCCTTCTCCAAGGAGCCACATTCGCAGGCTAAAAGTTTGCATAAAGTTTCCCAGAGATTACAGACATCAGTGAATTGCAAAGTGCACTGCTAATACATTACACCCAAAGTCCCCTCCAGAAAGGAGCTTGAATAAGAACCATTGTGTTCATCGGCGGTGATGGGAACAAATTGTGAATTCTAAACCTTTCCTCCAATTTCCCGCCACCACAGCCCCCACCGAGTAGTCACCGGGGCTCAGAGAAGGACCACGTCCCGCCACCCCCGAGCCCCGGGGCTAAGGAGGGGGTTCGCCCGGGAAGCACACACCTGAGATGGGTCCTCACCCGCGGGGCAGGAGCGCAGGTACCTCCAAGCCAGGGCGGAGTCGGCCTCCCGGGGAATCGGACTCTCGGGCCTGGGCTGGCGGCGCGGCGAGGCGAGGCGCACCGGGATGTCACTCGGGTCAGGCGGGGCCGCGGTAACCCGACCCTCCCGGCGCTGCCTCCGCCCCCGGCCGCGCCCTCTCCGCCTCCCCGAGCCGGGCCGGGCGGGGGCTGACCCGGCCACCGCGGCCCAGGCGCTCCGGCCCGGCGGGTACACGCGGAAGTGGAGCCGAGCGCCCGGGCCCGAGGGGCTGGAGGCTGCAGGCCGCCCAGGCACGTGACTAGCGGGGACATGGGGGACACGATCCCGCCGCGGGCGCAGAGGCCCCGGGCGCGAGCTGCCGAGCCTGCGGTGCGCCCCGGAGGCGCCGCCGCACTCCAGATCTAGCTCCAGCCCCACATCCTGGCATGCAGACGGGAACGCCGGGCCGGGCTAGGCCGGGGAAGCCCGTGGCGGTGTGAGGGTTCCCGTGCCCTCCCCTTGCGGTGACCCACGCCATCTGCCCGCGAGCGAGGAAGACAACCCCCCCGCCCCCCGCCTGCACGCCGGCGCGGCTGGCTTACCTGATGGCGCGTCGCCCGCCCCCAGATCGGGCGTCCGCTCCTCGTCGTCTCCCGCTAGGCAGGCCTCTTCCGGGCCTAGAAAGGCGTGCAGGAGGCGGGCGGACCCCCGGGGACCCGGCCGTCAGAGCCCCGCGCCCTCCCCCGGGCCTCCTGACCCCCCCGCTTGGATGTCTGCGCGGGGACCTGCTGGGAACACCGAGCCCTGTCGCCACGGGGTGGGATGCCAAGCACCGGCTCCGCAGGCCCGGCCTTGCACAGGTGGGGGGGGGGGGGAGCGGAGAGCCCTGCTAGCACTGCTGCTGGCTCCTCACTTGCACCCCTCCACCCCCCACCAAACCGACCCTGCCCACTGAGCATGCCCAGCTCACTTGTTTGAGCCACAAGGGTTAGGCAAGCCCAGAAACCCAAGGAGGTCGCGTGTGGTGTTCTGAAGAACTCTACTTCCTTAGGACTTTTCATCTGAAGATCTAACAGTGTTTCATTTCGTGGTATTGGAATACATCATTAAGTCACTTATATAGTATTCAAAACCATTGCAGAATTTCCTCAATTGATGTACAGGGATGTGTAGCTTCATACTGTCCCAAACTCACGGAAACTTCTGGGAGTCAAGCACAGTCTATCCAGAGGAACATTGGTTGTCTCAGCCATTAAAATCCAAAGGCCCGATTTCCATCTCCATGCCCACTGAATGAGTCTACAACCTCTACCGTAGGAGCCCGGAAAGCCTTGCTAAAGCGTGGCTATCACAGGACAGCCCTGGGACACAGCAGCATGAGAATCCTGAGAACTTGATAGAAATGCAAATTCCTCTCTGCACTCCAGACAACCTGCTTCATAAGCTCTGTGAGACGGAGTTCCAGATTTAATAAATCCTTCGGGCGATTCAGATAACCACTAAAGTTTCAGAGGCACTGTTGAATAGTGCCCCTGGATGATTCTAATGCACAGCTGGAGGTGAGGACCCTTGTCTAACCCCGGAGCCATCGCCCCACCCCAGTTGAGAACCCTTGTAATGACTTCCATGTCGGTTTTTTTTTTTTTTCTCTTTCTTTTTTCAAATCCCAAACATTTATCTAGAAGTTCAGTGCGCTTCTCAGTAAAGAGATAATTGGGTTGAATCAGGTACCCGTCCTAGATTTTCTTCTCATTAATTCTCCCCCAAGAGTTTAGTCCCCTTCCATTGAACCCCTTCATCCCAACCAGTCCCGCTTCTACTTTGATCTTTTTTTTTCTTTTTTGCCCTCCCTCCATCATCCACGATGATGGGTTGACGGTCCCAATATTAGGCAGTTTTTGTAATGATAGTAGCTGTGATGGCATAAATGCCACCAGCAGTTCATGTCCAGCAGACAGCATTTTAAAGCATTCCTCTCCATGCTCTGGCTATTATCTCTGTCCCTATTCCAAAATTTTCCCTGAGTCTTGGAGGGTGTGACAAAAACATCTCACTTAGCACTGAGCACTCAAAAGTCACTTATTCTCAGCACTTTGATGAGTTTTGAGTCTTTCCAGTAGTCACTTCCATCTGCAAAAAAGAATCTGTGGACATAAGCATAATGATTTACAGGGCAACTGGATGGGCACAATATATCCACTTAGGAAAACAGCAGTAACTTTCACCTTAAGGTCTGTGATCTTCCCAGCCACAGCCTTTTGATTAGGTTTTCAGGACCAGGCATAAAGTTCCTCCCATGGAACAACACAGTCACAGAGCTGTTGATTGCCCCCACAGGGGTTATGCCACTATTGTTCCAATGGGCACATCTTGCCTGGCTGGTTGGTTGTGCAGCTCACAGGATCCACTACTGGTGAAGACTTTTGATGACTTCTCCCTAGCAACCTGCACAGCACTTTCCATCACTAGGACAGCCAGCCGGCAGAGAGGAGGCTTACAGCTCAGTTCCAGTTTGAATTCTCAGTGTCCTGCAACGGAAGCATGAGGTGTCTTTAGCATCCGGGCCTTACTATCAAGTTCTAGTGGGCAATCAAGAGCACTGGCAAAACCGGACATGGTGGCTCACACCTTTAATCCCAGCACTCGGGAGGAAGAAGAGGATCGCTGTGAGCTCGAGGCCACCCTGAGACTGAGACTACATAGTGAATTCCAGGTCAGCCTGGGTCAGAGTGAGACCCTACCTCGAAAAACCAAAAAAAAAAAAAAAAAAAAAAAAAAGTGCACTGGAAATAGCCTGTATTATTTGGGGGGGGGGGGGCTAGAGTCCTCCATGGCCAAAACTCGATGGGAAGTGTCCCACCATGGTATGGGATTTTCCCATAACAACCAATGGCTTCTGGGGGGGTGGTTGGCAACATTATCTACTCTCACAGGGTACTTCTGCTCAAACTCTTTTTTTTAAAAAATATTTTATTTCAAGCCGGGTGTGGTGGTGCAAGCCTTTAATCCCAGCACTCGAGAGGCAAAGGTATGAAAATCACTGTGAGATCGAATCCACTCTGAGACTACATAGTGAATTCCAGATCAGCCTGGGCTAGAGTGAAACCCTACCTCAAAAAAAAAAAACAGAAAAAAAAATAATATTTCATTTATTTGTTTGAGAAAGAGGCAGAGAGAGAGAGAAGGAAGGAATAGGCATACCAGGGTCATCAACCGCTGTAAATGAACTCCAGACAAATGTGCTGCCTTGTGCATCTGGCCCACATGGGTTCTGGAGAATCAAACCTGGGTCCTTTGGATTTGCAGGCAAGTGTCTTAACCACTAAGCCATCTCTCCAGCCCCAAACTCTTTATTTTAATAATATTTTTAAATTAGCTAACAGATAAGTAAGTTTCCATGTGTGTGTGGTATGTGTGTGTTTTGCCACAACAGTTTTGGTTTTGGCTAACCCTGCCCCTTATACTTCTCTCCTTCATTCCCCTCCCCTGATCTCATCTAAATCTACCACCCCCAGGATTTCACCTACTACATATCTGCTATGCCTTCCCCTTGCACCATAGCCCCTCATTCCACTCATGGCCCTTTTCTAGCTTCCCAGTATCTATTGACTCTTACTCCAACTTACATACAAGTCTAAAAAATTCGAAGCTAAACCAGGCGTGGTGGCACACACCTTTAATCCCAGCATTTGGGAGGCAGAGGTAGGAGGATCACCACAAGCTTGAGGCCACCCTGTGATTACATAGTGAATTCCAGGTCATCCTGACCTAGAGTGAGACCCTACCTCGAAAAACAAAAAACGAGACAAAAAAAAATTTTTGAAGCTAAGATCCACGTATGACAGAACATGTGGTGTTTGTCTTTCTGAGCCTGATTTACCTCACTTAGCACAAGATTTCTCAGATTCATCCATTTCCCTACAGATTTCATAATTTCATTTTTCTTTACAGAAAGCATTCTTTATTTCCTTTTGAATCTAAAATGTGTCTTTTATAAAACCTGAATTATAAACCCAGTAGTGAAAAATTGGAATTACATTCATGATATCATGTAACAAATTAAGATTACGTTAGGGCTGGAGAAATGGTTTAGTGGTTAAGGTGCTTTCCTGCAAAGCCAAAGGACCATGGTTCGATTCCCAGGACCCATGTAAGCCAGATGCACAGGGTGACACATGCATCTGGAGTTCCTTTGCAGTGGCTGGAGGACCCACTGTGCCCATTCTCCCTCTCCCTCTCCCTCTCCCCCTCTCTCTCTCTCTCTCCCTCTCTTAATCTCCTTCCGTCCCTCCCTCTTTCTCTCTCTCTCTCAAATAAATAAATTTAAATTATTTAAGAGAAAGAGAGAGAAAAGCAGAGAGAGAGAGAGAAAGAACGAGCACACCAGGGCCTCTCCAGCCACTGCAAACTCCAGATGCATATGCCACCTTGTGCATCTGGCTTACCTGGGTCCTGGGGAATTGAATCTGAGTCCTTTGGCTTTGTGGCAAGTGCCTTAACCACTAAGTAATCTGTCTGGCCCTGGAGGTTTTTTTTGAGGCAGGGTTTTATCCTAGTCCAGGCTGACCTGGAACTTACTCTGTAGCTCCACACTGGCCTCGCACTTATGATGAGCCTTCTACCTCAACATCCCAAGTGCTGGAATTAAAGGCATGTGCCACTACCCCCAGGTTAGATTTAAATATTTACTGACAGGACCCTAAATAAGATTAAGGCCTGTGGATTTATGTTCTTATGCAGGGGCTTTTAAATACAAGCCATAGCCACTCTACCTAAATGTGTATAGCAGGGCCTTGGCTCTCTTATTTTATTTACTCCAGGTTCAATTCCCCAGGACCCACATAAGCCAGATGCACAAGGTAGCACATATGTCTGGAGTGTTTGCCGTGGCTGGGAGCCCTGGTGCCCCATTCTTTCTCTCTCCATTCTTTTTCTCTCTCTTCCTCTTTCTCTCTCTCTCAAATAAGTAAATTTAAAAAACAAAATATTTAAAGCATGCTTCTGATTGTTATTTTAGTTGTTTATTTGTATGTGTGTGTGTGCACGTGTGCGCACCCACATACATGGGGTCTCCTGCTGTGAATAAACATCAGACATATGTGCCACTTTGAGTCTAACTTTACATGGGTGGATGGGAATGGAACCTAGCATGACAGGCTTTGCCAGCAAGTACCTGTATCCACTAAGCCATCTCCCCACATGCTATTTATGAGCACCTGATACGGCTTTCAGCTTTCTTATCTCTGCCCCTGTGTCTTGCTCTATTATGACAAAAAATTCCAGTGAAAGAGTTTGGCTGGGGGCTGGGGAGATGGCTTAGCGGTTAAGCACTTGCCTGTGAAGCCTAAGGACCCCGGTTCGAGGCTCAATTCCCCAGGACCCACGTTAGCCAGATGCACAAGGGGGCGCACGCATCTGAAGTTCGTTTACAGAGGCTGGAAGCTCTGGCGCGCCCATTCTCTCTCTCTCTCTCTCTGCCTCCTTCTCTCTGTCTCTCTCAAATAAATAAATAAATAAAAAATTAAAAAAAAAAAAAGAGCTTGGCTGGGAACTAGAGGATGTAACACAGCAATTTCCCAAATGTCTATGTACTCATCCTTATTTAAATAAATTAACAAGGACCGGTGGGCATGGTGACACACCCCTTTGATCCCAACAGAGGTAGGAGGATCACTGTGAGTTCAAGGCCAGCTTGGGACTACACAGTGAATTCTAGGTCACCCTGGGTTACAGAGAGACTCTACCTCTAAAAAACAACAAAGGAGAGAGAGAAAGAAAAAGTTTACAGGGAGGAAGAGGAAACTCAATTTAGTAATGGCGCTTTGAAATTTTTACAATAGATCCAGAAACAATATTTTTATTTACCAAAAACAAACAAACAAGCAAAAAACACCTTTAATACAGACACTTGCTACTGCTTCTTTTTGCTCAGCAATTATAGCCAAACAAGAACCAGTTTAGGGGTAAAAAATGGGGGAGGCCTAGGCGAGGGTTGGGAAAGGAAGCACTGATAATTGCCATTAAAAACATGAGCTGTTAGTTCAGCAGAGACAGTCTTAACAACAATAAATACCCCAGGGAAGTTCAAGTCAGAAGCTCTTCTCCTTGTCATCATGAGCATGACTAAGCATTTGGAAAGCAGTTGTGTTTACTGTCTTTCAGATTGCCATATCAAGTAACTGCGGTGCCACCTGCCTCTTTCCTTGTGCACCAAAAAAAGCTTTAGGCCATGCCTAGTGATTCAGGCCTGCAAGACCAGCTGCTAGAAAGCCGAGGCAGGAGTATATGGGTTCAAGACCTGCTTGGGCTACAGAATGAGTTTATGGCCACTCTGAATATCTTAACCAGGCCCTATCTCAGCCTTTTCATAACAAAAGAAAAAGGGCTTGGGGCTATGTAAAAGCACCAGCCCTAGCATGCAAGATGCTTTAAGTTTGATTTCCAGCACAGGAAGGAAGGGAAGGAGGGAAGGAACAAGGGAGGGAGTGAGGGAGAAAGGAAAGAGATAGATTGGCTAAGGATTATTAGCACTTTTCACCATCACATAACTAAATATCTGAAAAGCTTTCTCTATTCCTGTATTATGATAGCCTAATGTGCCCACCATTTATTTATCATTGAATTGAAGTTTTGCCTGTATTCCCATGTAACAAAATGAGAGTAGGCAGCCTCCTCCTGTCATCTTAAACCAGCTGCTGGGGTAAGGATAGTTTTCCCAAGATAGAGGAACCCACTAATGCTAATGATCCAACCTGCTTTTCCTCCCACAGAATACTAATCACCGACAATGAGTTTTGAAAGAAAGAGTTTAATCACTGACAGGCTAAGTAGTTGAAAACATGAAAAAGCTCACCAAAAATGACAAAAAGACTACAGGTTTACTACTTACAAGTAAAACACTAACGTAACATTGCTAAAAGGTTAATAGAGTTATGTAGGGAATTGTCAAATCCTTCAACAAGGTGGGACAGATGGCTTGGAGACCTCATGATTGGAACAGTTTGTAAGTCCCCACATCCTTGTTATACAAATTCTTACATGCAGAGTTATAGACATCTAAAAATATCTAACAGAAAATCTTCCCATGTCAGTGATTCGCAGAGTTAGGAACAAGAATGAAATGAAAATATATGATCCTTGAAAAGATGAAATAAAAACACTAAATATATTTTTAAATGGGTACTTGAAGTTTTATTCTTGCTTTATAGGAATCTGGGAAAGTGTTCTTAAAGTAAAGTTTTAAAGCATCAATATAAAGTGGCACCAAGAAACTTGCTTAGATTTAAAGGTCTTGAGGGTAAAGGAAATGTGTTCTTTCCTAGACAGACATGTGCTTTATTCCTTGGACACGGGCAAACTGAAAACAAGCTTTCACAAATGTTGATGAGGTAAACTGAATCCTGCTTTCTCTGGAATATAGCTTTCTACTTAATAGCCCCAGGAAGCTTGTGGGTAAGCAGAAATGTCCCTGAGAGCACACATTAGTAGGAGGTTCTGATGTAGAAGCTCAAACACAATGGAGAACTGGGTTCAGAAGAAAACTAGTTATCCCCATAAAAGGGGTAACTGAGCCCAGGGCAAGAAGCCCAAGAAACTAGAGATTCATTCTGTTTTGCATTGGAATGCCTGTTACATAACCTTGAGGTAGTTTAAAACTAGTAAATTCTTAAAATAAACCTGACCAGTGATTGTAATCTTAAAGTGATTTTTAAAACTTAATGATGAGCTCTGGGGATATTGCTCAGTGGTAGAAGGCTTGTCTTAGCATTCATAAGGTCTTAAGTTCAGTCCCCAGTATGACAAAAAATGAAAAATAAATAAATAAGGCTGGAGAGATAGCTTAGTGATTGAGGCACTTGCCTGTGAAGCCTAGGGACCAGGGTTCAGTTCCCCAGTTCCCACGTAAAACCAGATGCACAGGGTGGCACATGTGCCTAAAGTTCATTTGCAATGGCTGAAGGCCCTTGTGAGTTCATTATCTCTCTCCCACTCTCTCTCATGAATAAATAAATCAATAAAATATATAAAAATATTTTAGCCAGGCATGGTGGCGCACACCTTTAATGCCAGCACTTGGGAGACAGAAGTAGGAGGATTGTTATGAGCCGAGGCCACTCTGAGACTATGTAGTGAATTCCAGGTCAGCCTGAGCTAGAGCAAAACCCTATCTCGAAAAACCAATAACAACAACAACAGCAATAATAATAATAATATTAAATTTAAAATAAATAAATAATATGAGCAACAGAAACAGAACAATAGGAATGATCAAGATTGATGCCTGTACATGATTAACAGTGAAGATATTGTATCTGAACTCAGCTCTGTTGAAACATGCAGGCATTGACCTAATTCCTGCCAGGCCAAAAGGAAGGCATTTTACACATAGGGAGGACCTGCCAGAGGGTAGCAGGTGCTGTTCCCTCAGCAAATACCTTGGCTTCAAAATCAAATCTCCTTCATTCTTCCTCAGTCAGCAGAGTCACCATACAAAGCCTCCACATGGAAGACAGAACTGAAAGAGCCTAACGTTCATTTTGGAAAGAATTCGGTGGAGGAATGTAATAGAAAAGAGATGGAGTAACAGCCATAAAGAGAACATTTTCAATTTAACAGGAAGTCCATTATGATTTGTTTATTTGCTTATTGCAATACTGGGGATTGAACCTTCGAGTCCCTTGTAGGCTAGGCAAGTGTCCTACCATTAAGCTATATGACCAGCTGGAAATTTTAGAACCCTTTAAGCAATATTGTAATCAGACTGCTCATTTTTTGCATAGCTTGTCTTAACGCTGGCCAAGTTTCTGAGAACTGAGACAACTCATGATAAGAAGCTAGAAATTAGTGTCAGGATGTTTAAATTTTCAAATTGAGCAAAGCCTTCTCTTCATAAAAGTAACCTTATTATAGTGAGTCTCAATGTATCACAAATTGAATATCCACTTAATTTTTTTTACTGGTGTCTATTAATTGAACAAAATGACCCATTTCATTCTGACATTTTCATACAACCTAAATACAAGTCATACCCCTAGACCAGTGAGCCACTTGCCTAAAATTTTCATATGTGCATATATATATTGATCATAGTCACACAGATACACATACATATACATACATGTTATTCTCTCTTATGCCCCCTTTCACTTCTCCTGTTCCTCTTCCTATTCCTGAATAGTCCCTCTTCTATTTTTGTGTCTTAAAAAAATAATCTTACCTCTGCATATGAGAAAAAATGCAATATTTATTTGCCTTTTTGTATGTTTGGTTGGTTGGTTGGTTTTTCAAGGTAGGGGCCACCTACCTGTGCCTCCTAAATGCTGGGATTCAAGGCATGCACCACCACACCTGGCTTTTATTTGCCTTTTAAGTCTGACTTATTTTACCTAACATGTTGATCTTCATCCTGCAAAGGACAAAATTTCATTCTTCTGTATGACTGAATGATAATCCATGCGATATGTAAACATATATGTGTGTATATTTATATTTTTATCTATCTATCTATATATATATAAAACCTCACATGAATTGCTCTTTTTTACATCAATTTATGCTCCCAGTAGTTTTTCCTTTTTGTCGTTGTTGTTGTTTTGTAGATAGGGTCTCATTCTGTAGCTCAGGATGGCTTAAGCTCACAGGAATCCTCCTCCACAGCCAGGCATGGTGGCACACGCCTTTAATCCTAGCACTCAGTAGGCAGAGGTACAAGGATTGAGGATTGCTGTGAGTTCAAGGCCACTCTGAGACTACAGAGTGAATTCCAAGTCACCTTGGCCTAGAGTGAGACCCTACCTCAACAATGAGAAAACAAAAAGAAGAAGAAGGAGGAGGAGGAGGAGGAGAAGAAGAAAAAGAAATCCTCCTTCTTTGGGTCATGGGAGCTGAGATGAGAGGCACGAAGCACCATCCCAGTGGTTACTACTCTTGTGTCCAGACTGATAAAAGTTAAAGCAAAGACTATGATGTCCAGTGCACTCCCAGTATTCCAGCACCTAGGGAGCTTACGCAGGAGGATCTTTTCAGTGCAAGCCTAGCCTGACTGTTTTAGTCAATAAAGAAATAAGCAAATAAATAAAAGCTAGATATCTTGAGATAGATTGTCCTGCATTATCAATATGGCTCGTAAATTTAATCACATGAATTCTCTGTGTATGTATGTGTGTATGTGTGTGTGTGTGTGTGTGAGAGAGAGAGAGAGAGAGAGAGAGAGGGAGAGAGAAAGAAAGATGGGGGCAGGGAGGCAGGATCTAATATGTCCCAGGCTGGTCTTGAACTTGTTAAGTAGCTAAGGATGATCTTGAACTTCCTAATCTTCCTTCAACCACCTCCCAAGTCCTGAAACTATAGGCATGTATCATTATGACCAGGGTATGCGGTGCTGGGGATCAAACCTAGGGCTTCAGGCATTCTAGCACTCCACCAACATACATCTACAAACTTTTTTTTCTTTTTGATATATATATATATATATATGGATATATATATATATATATATATATATACACATACATATATATATATATATTGTTGGTATCTTCCATAATTGTAAACAATATCCCATGGTAATTTCCTCCCTCCCCCTACATCTATGAACTCTTACATGTAAATTTTTTCCCATGGAGTTGGTTTTCAAGCTAGTCGTGACTGAGAGCAGATCTCATGTTAAAATTGCCACTTCTGAAATGTTTCCTGGGTCCCAAAAGATGTGGTAGAGGAGACTCATGGGAGAGGTGTCTCATGATAGGAAGTTGGGTATAATTTCTGGTCTTGTTGATGGCTCTTGGTTCTCCCCTGTATTCTCTGCCATTGGGGAAAAAAAAAAAAAAAAGCAGATTCTCCAATTATAAGTGAGAACAAATTGGGTTAAAGGGATATGCATAGACATTTGATAGACTTTTTGATGTGTGTACTAATTCTTAGCCAAGTAGTAGTGGGAACTTCTCTCTGGAGTCCACTGAGAGGGCCTCATGTCCATTCTGAAAACATGTGGTTATTCACATAGGCTGTGTGCCACTATTGCCCAGCTGGTTGACTTTGTGGCTTGCAGGATCTCCTGCTTGTTCACACTGTTGGTGATCACTGTCTCCCAGCAGCACTTGCCAACACTATGAGGGCTAGCCAGGAGGGAGCTGGCTTCCCTCTCATTTCCAGTGTGATCTCCCAATGTTGTGTATCCACAGTCCATGGTGTCTTCAATAATAGGGTCTTACCTTTTAACTCTGGCCAATAACCAACATCATGATCTTCATCCTGTAAAGGACAAATTTTCATTCTGGCCTGCATTGTTCTGGGGCCCGCACTTGGCTGTGTCATCAGCTTTATATAATTGTTCTCTCCACAACCCTCCAAGACCCTTTTACCCCTGAGTTCTGTCCCTCACCTAGCTTGTCAAGTACCCCGTCTTCTCATCACTCCCCATTTCTGTTTTCTCCTAGTCTCATTATAGTTGCATGTCAATACTCCTGATGTCTACTACTGTTCACAATCAACTGATACTGATCCAAGTTAGGAACCGCATTTGAGAGAAAAGATGAAGTGTTTGAATTTCTGAGCTTGTATAACCTCAGTTGGAATGAATTTTTTCCAAGTCCATCCACTTTCCAATGAATTTAATTATTTTCTTACTGCTGAGTTGAGTTCTATTGTATATATGTACTTCTTTTTTCTTTTAATTTTTGTTTTTTTTTTTTTCAAGGCAGGGTCACACTGTAGCCCAAGCTGACATGAAACTCAATCTATAGCCCCAAGTTGGTCTCAGACTCACAGCAGTCCTTTCTACCTCAGCTTCCTTACTGGTATGACTAAAAGCATTTGACAGCATGCCCAGCTACATGTATTGTTTTTTTAATATTTACTTATTGGCAAGTAGAGAGAGAGAGAATGGATGCACCATGCCTGTTGCCACTGCAAACGAACTCGAGATGCATGTACCACTCTGTGCATCTGGCTTTATATGTATACTAGGGAATTGAACCTGGGTTATCAATCTTTGCAAGCAAGCATCTTAACCAGTGACCCATCTCTCCATCCAGCCCTACAGCTTATTTTTAGTTTTCTTTCTTTTTTTTTTTTCTTTTTTTTTTTTTGGTTTTCCAAGGTAGGGTCTCACTCTAGCTCAGGCTGACCTGGAATTCACTATGTAGTTTCAGGGTAGCCTCGAACTCATGGCAATCCTCCTACCTCTGCCTCCCAAGTGCTGGGATTAAGGTGTGAGCCACCACACCCGGCTTTATTTTATTTTATTTTTTAAATTTTTACTTACTTCTTTAGTGTGAGAGTGCAGGTATGTGTGCCACACAATGCACGTGGAGGTCAGAGGACAGTTTTCAAGTCAACTTCTCCTTCTACCTCATTTTAAGACAGGCTCTCTGGTTGGTCACTGTTCCATTCACAGGCTTTTGGGAAATTCTGTCTCCACCTCCCATTGCTCTTGTTGTTGTTGTTTTTAAAATATTTTGTTTTTTTTTTTTTTAATTTATTCGACAGAGAAAGAGGGGGAGGGAGAGAGAGAGAAAGAGAGAAAGAGAATGGGCAGCCCAGGGCCACCAGCCACTGCAAATGAATCCAGACACGTGTACCTCCTTGTGCATGTGGCTAACGTGGGTCCCGGGGAATCAAACCTGGGTCCTTTGGCTTTGTAGGCAAACACCCTAACCACTAAGCCATCCCTCCAGCCCCTCCCCCCCATTTTTTTTTTGTTTGTTTTTTTAAGGTAAGGCCTCATTCTAGCCCAGGCTGACCTGGAATTCACTGTGTAGTCTTACAGTGGCCTTGAATTCAAGGTGATCCTCCTACTTCTGCCTCCCAAGTTATGGGATTAAAGGCATGCATGACCACATCAAGCTTTCTTACATGTATTCTTTTTGTATGTCTACAGGGGAAAAAATGGAGTTTATTGTGGCTTACAGACTCGAGGGGAAGCTCCATGATGGCAAGAGAAAAAGGCAGCATGAACAGAAGGTGGACATCACCTCCTGGCCAACATCAGACAGACAACATTAGCAGGAAAGTGTGCCAAGCACTAGCAAGGGGGAGCAGGAGCTGGCTATAATACCCATAAGCCTGCCCCCAACAATACATGGCCTCAAAGAGGGTTTCCCAAATTGCCAACAGCTGGGGACATGGCATTCAGAGCATGTAAGTTTATGGGGGACAGCTGAATCAAACCATCACATTCTACCCCTGGTCCCATAAACTAATAACCATCCATGATGTAAATGCAATGTATTCAATCCAACTTTAAAAGTCCTCATAGTTTTTTATCAATCCCAATGATATTCAAACATTCCCATAGTTCAAGCTTTTTTAACTAAGCCATAATACAAAACAACAACAACAAAAAAAAACCTATAATGACACAGAATAAACATTTACACTGCAAAAGGTGGCAAAGACATATTCAACCAATTCAAGACTTAAAACAACCAGGGAAAATATCAAACTTTGTAGCTCGAAGTCCAACAACTCTAGCCAGTGACAAGTTTCCAAGTCCAACAATTCTAAGCAGCAACAATTTTCTGGAGTTCCAATTCCAACCCTCTAGCTAGGTTACTTGCAGTCCTATAAAACTTCATCTGGGGCCAGCAGCTTTCCTTAGCAGCTGTCTCGTGGTCCCAATATCTCCATTGTGTCTCACTGCAACCCATGATCCATCCTCATGACCCCATTGGGTCTCCATGCAGGCATCCAGCAAACCTGCTTCACACTGCCCATTGGCCATTGCCAAAACACAAGAAGGTATTGCAAATTCAATGACCCTCTCTTTCCTGCACTTCTTATACTCCATAATACCAGGTATGGTGCCAATTTGTTAATCCAGGGGGGAATAAATCAGACTTTGAAGAATAGGACACTCCTTCAGCATTCAGGCCTCTTCAAAAGATTCTGCATTCTTTCTGTTGTCCCAGTACAGGTCAGCTGGCCCAAATCTCAGTGGTTATAATTTCTCATACAATTGCAGATGAAGGGGCAGCAGTTTTGGCCCAAAGATTTCATTTTTCTGTGCCATATCTCTCCGCTCATACCAGTGCATTTCTATACAATGCAATCCTGCACACGTTCTCACAACACAGGCATAACAGCAAGCCTCTCCCACAAACTGCTTCTAGCCCAATCCAGGCTTTCTCACCCTCACAAGTCAAACCTCACAGTTCTTTATAGTTCTTACTGCATTCAGGTCTTTTAATTCTGACCAGAATAGTCCGTCAAGCTGTACTGAGAGCCCTGCAAGGCATCTCTTAAGCCAAGATTTCAAATTCTTCCACATTCCTTCCTCAAAAATCAGCTCCAGCCAGATGTGGTAGTACATGCCTTTCATCCCAGCACTCGGAGACAGAGGTAGGAAGATCGCTGTGAGTTAGAGGCCACCATGAGACTACATTGTGAGTTCCAGGTCAGCCTGGGCTAGTGTGAAACCCTACCTAAAAAAAAAAAAAAAAAAATCAGCTCCAAAAGCCACACTCTCAGGAGTCTAATATCAATAGCACAACTTCTTGGTACCAACTTTAGTGTTGCAGACAGGTTCACATTGCTGGCAGAAATCGCCCAACAAAGAGCAGCCTGTGGGAAAAAAAGGATTTCTTTTGGCTTACAGACTCGAGGGGAAGCCTCATGATGGCATGGGAAAACGATGGCATGAGCAGAGAGTGGACATCACCTCCTGGACAGCATCAGGTGAACAATAGCAGGAGAGTGTACCCCTTACATGTATTCTTAAAAGAGAAAAGAAATGTGGAAATTACAGACAGAAGTGTAAATGACAGTATAAAGACAATATAATACACAAACCAAGAAAGGCTAGCAGCCACTAAAAACAAAAAGAAACAGAAAATAGCTCTCCCTCAAGTGCATCCTGGGAGAGAGGGGCTTGACAACCCTTTGATTTCAGGACAGTGACACTGATTGTGGACTTCTGACCTTCAGAACTGTGAGCAATAAATTCTTATTGTTTAAACCACCACATATGTAGCACCAATGGGAAACTAATACAGAATCTTCCATTTATTTCCCTTTGGCACTCATGCCATTCTTTGTAGAGCTAGATTTTCATTAAATCATTGCTTCCTACAGGGTGTTCTCCACTCAGGATGCCAAGGCAATCTACAACTAACTAAATGGTGTCAATTTTCCACCCTGTGGAACAATCATGCCATATCAGAATCTTGTAAAAGTTGAAAAATGCGTGGGTCATTTTCTTTTGTTGTTTTTGAGCTTTCTAAATAAATAAATAAATGCTAAGTGATTTTTATTTGTTAAAAATGATAGTATAATTAAAATGTTTATAATTTGCTAAGTAATCCTTAGCAAAGGGATATTTCAGTAATTGCTCCTAGAGCCACATGTAGGTCTAAGAACAAGATTATACATGACTCTGTAGTGGACATACTGTTATAACATGGGTTTTCTACGGGAACAGCACTAAGGACAAATAAATATGATGTAACATGCATTACTATTATTATTTTTATTTATTATTTTGATGTTCTGAGGTAGGGTCTCAGTTTAGCTCAGGCTGACCTGGAATTCACTATGTAGTTTCAGGGTGGCCTCAAACTCTCAGCAATCCTCCTACCTCTGCCTCCCTAGTGCTGGGATTAAAGGCGTGCACCACCATGTCCAGCTCATGCCTTATTTTTTAAAAATATTTATTTATTTATTTATTTGAGAAAGAAAGAGAGAATTGGCACACCAGGGCCACTGCAAACTTCAGATGCATGTGCTATCTTGTGCATCTGACTTATGTGGTACTGGGGAGTTGAACTCTGGTCCTTAGCCTTTGTAGACAAGAACCTTAACTGCTGAGCCGTCTCTCCAGCCTACATTCTTTTTATTACTATTTTTTTCTTTTTATTGAGATAGGGTCTCACTCTAGTCTAGGCTGACCTGGAATTCACTATGTAGTCTCAGGGTGGCCTCAAATTCACGGTGATCCTCCTACCTCTGCCTCCCGAGTGCTGTGATTAAAGGCGTGTGCCACCACACCTGGCTTATTACTATTTTTTAATTTATTTAAGAGAGGGAAAGATAGGCAGAGAGAGAGAGAGAGAATGTGCATGCCAAGGTCTCCTGCCACTGTAAACAACTCCAGATGCATGTGCCACTTTGTGCATCTAGCTTCACATGGGTACTGCAGAATCAAACTCAGGCCATCAGGCATTTCAAGCAAACACCTTTAATCACTGAACCATCTCTCCAGCCCTATTACTGTTTTTTTTTTAAGGTTTTATTTTTATTTATTTGTTTGAGAGTGACAGAGAGAGAAAGAGGCAGAGAGAGAGAGAGAATGGGTACATCAGGGCCTCCAGCCACTGCATACTAACTCCAGATGCATGCGCCAACTTGTGCATCTGGCTTACGTGGGTACTGAGGAATTGAGCCTTGAACTGGGATCCTTAGGCTTCACAGGCAAGCGCTTAAATGCTAAGCCATCTCTCCAGCCCCCTCCCTGCTTTTTATTCGAGGCAGGGTCTCATCACCCAAACTCATGTTGGCTTCAAACTCACTATGTATACAAGGATAACCTTGAAGTGATCCCCTTGCTTACACCTCTTGAGTGCTGGGATTAGAGCTATACACCACCGAATCCTTTATATGTCATCCTGGGCATCAAACCCATTACTTTCTGTATGCTAAGCAAGTATTCTACCAGCTGAGCTACACTGTTTCCTCCAAGCTTAGTTCAACCAGGCAGCCCAGCCCACACTCAGGGAGGAGCTTTCCCCCTCAGCCCCTTTCCCATGGGTCAGCCCTCTGTAGAAATCCCCTCACATGCCAACCCAGAAGGGTGCCTTTCTAATCACCTAGGCATTTCTCAGTCAAATTAACCATCAAAACCATCACACTGCACTACGCACATCCTTCTTATTTCCAGGTGCTAGCCACCATCTACAGATTTTGCCTGAACTCTGAGAGCTGTCGCATTCCTTTGCTGGGCTAGTCCTTATCCTGTGATTGAATGAGGCAGGAGGGTACAGACTGGGCAAGATATCTGAGAGATCACTGGGAAGGGGTGTGCATACTCTAAAATCCCCTCAGGGCTTGATTGGAGTTTGGCTGGGATTTGTGGCCCAGCCTCTTCTGCCCTCTTCACTGCACGCACTGCCTCAATACCCACTTCTGACAAGCCCAGTCTGCATCAGACTCTTTCATAAATGTTAAAGCCTAGCTAACAAAAGCCCCTAATTTCTACAGAATTCAAAAGTCATTCTTTGTTCTGATGTCTTCACTAAATTGTGTATTTCAAACAAGAAACCAATCCCTAGAACTGAAGTTCTGCTCCACACGGATAATGACTCAAGGGTTCTCTATCAGACAGTGTTTGTTCTGTTTTTTTTTGTTGTTGTTGTTGTTGTTTGTTTGTTTTTGGTGGAGGGGAGGTTGGTCAACGTAGGGTCTCACTCTAGCTCAGCCTGATCTGGAATTCACTATGAAGTTTCACTGTGGCCTGGAACTCATGGCGATCTTCCTACCTCTGCCTCCTGAGTGCTGGGATTAAAAGCGTGCGCCACTAACTCCCGGCTGTTTTTTTTTTGTTGTTGTGGTTGTCAGGTTTTTTGTTTTGTTTTGTTTTGTTTTGTTTTCAAGGCAAGGTCTCACTCTAGCTCAGGCTATCCTGGAACTTACTCTGTAGCAATGGCTGGCCGTGAACTAACAGTGATCCTCCTACCTCAGCCTCCCCAGCAAAAGGCTTCTCTAAACTGAGGGGAACCGAGGAACTTGAATGTCTGAACATTCTTCATACACTTTCCTTTCAGGTATTTCTAACTTGAACCTTATTTTGTTTTACTTTTGCTTTGGTTTGGTTTGGTTTTCAAAGCAGGTTCTCACTGTAGCCTAAGCTGGCCTGGAGCTCATAGCAATCCTCCTACCTCTGCTTCCCCAGTGCTGGGATTAAAGGTGTATACCACCACGCCCAGCTAGCCTTTCTTTTTTTAAAACAAAAATTTATTTGAGAGAGAGAAAGAGAGAGAGTAAGTATGGGCATACCAAGGCCTCTGCAAATGAACTCCAAACATATGTACCATGTTGTATGCACCACTTTGTGTGCCTGGCTTTAAGTGGGTACTGGGGAATTGAAGCCAGGTTGTAGGCTTTGCAAACAAGCACCTTTAACCACTGAGCAATCTCCCCAGCTCTAACTTGGATGTTTCTAACGTTAATCATCCAATGGATAATTGTTGAGCATGCTATGCACCAGGTACTACTGTACTGTTCCAGGGGCACAGGGACATAAGCTTTTATCACATTTCCAAGTCTGGAACATGTGACACACCTTTAGACCAAGGTTCCCTAACGTCTCCAAATCAAAGTGCCTCCCTAAATGATATGAAATGACTAATATCACCTCTGAATTTTTTGTTGTTCTTGTTTTTGAGGTAAGGTCTCACTCTAGCCCAGGCTGATCTGGAACTCACTCTGTAGTCCCAGGCTATCCTTAAATTTACAGTGCTCCTCCTGTCTCTGCCTCCCAAGCGCTGGGATTAAAGGCCGGTACCACCACACCCAGCTGCCTTTGAACTGCTTTTTCTCTAATATTTAACCTGACTTAATTAAACCTTTGGGTTTAAATTCTCATCCACATGACAGCAGATTACTTCCTTTTGACAAGACATTGCCACCGAAAGGAAAACAGTTAGGGAGGAGGAAAAAGGAGGGCTATTATAGAGTAAAGGAAACATGTGACACAACCATAAAGACTATGCTTAATCCAATCCAAGATCAAAGACAAATGAATGGAAACGATCTTTAGGAGCCTAGTAAGGTTTCAATGTTGTTTCCCCCAAGGCTCATATGACCTTGGTCATCAGAGTAGCAGCATTATGAAGTGTGCAATCTTCAAAGTACATCCTAGTATGAGATCCCTAGCTAGGCTAGGGGCATGCCTTCTGTAGGACTGAGGGATTTATCCTGGAATCCACATTGGTTCTGGAGAAATATGGCAACCTTCCTTTATTCCTTCCTTTCTTCCTTCTTCCCTCTTTCCTTCCCTCCCTCCTCCCCTTCTCCCTTCCTTCCTTCCTTTCCTTCATATGTAATATCACTATAGCCATCTGCCATGAGGTGTCATACTTAAGGTAAAGTCCTTACCAGAGTCTTCACCATTGACCATGATGATGGACTTTAAACATCCAAAACTATGAGCTAAAGAAACCTCTATTCTTTTTTTTTATTTTTTTATTTTCTCAATTTTTATTAATATTTTCTATAATTATAAAAAATATCCCATGGTAGTACCCTCCCCCCCCCCACTTTCCCCTTTGAAATTCCATTCTCCATCATATCCCCTCCCCATCTCAATCTTTCTACTTACATATATACAATACCAACCTAATAAATGCCCTCTTCCCTTCCTTTTTCTTCCCTTTCTATCTCCTTTTTAACTTACTGGCCTCTGCTACTGAGTTTTTTCCTTCTCACACAGAAGCCCATTCATCTGTAGCTAGGATCCACATATGAGGGAGAACATGTGGCGCTTGGCTTTCTGGGCCTGGGTTACCTCACTTAGTATAATCCTTTCCAGATCCATCCATTTTTCTGCAAATTTCGTAACTTCATTTAAGAAACCTCAATTCTTGATAAAGTCAATCTGCCTTAGGTGACTCATTATAATAATGAAAAAATGGACTATTTCAGGGACAATGTAAAGGTTTTAATGTGGGCTGGATAAAGCTGGCATTTAGAGAATTACAATTGATTTTTTTCAGTGTGATAATATTGCAGAAATACTCTTTAGTGTCAGAAATGAATGCTGAAGTATTTAGGGACTAAGTAGCATACTATAAGATGGTTCAGCAAAAATATAAATGTATAGATATGAGCATTTAATCTTTTTTAATTTTTTGTTTATTTTATTTATTTATTTGAGAGCAACAGAGAGAAAGAGGCAGAGAGAGAGAGATAGGCACCCCAGGGCTTCCAGCCACTGCAAATGAACTCCAGACACATGCGCCCCCTTGTGCATCTGGCTAATGTGGGTCCTGGGGAATCGAGTCTCGAACCAGGGTCCTTAGGCTTTACAGGCAAGCGCTTAACCACTAAACCATCTCTCCAGCCCCTGAGCATTTAATCTTTAACCATGCAAGAAAAAAAAAAATAGAATTTAGAGGTAGGTAAAAGCACATTTATTTTCTTTGTAATTTACAGTAAGTTTTAAGATTTTTTTTTCCTTTTTTTTTTTGACACATTGTTTCATGCAGTCCAGGGTGGCCTCAAATTCACCTCATTGTCAAGTACGACCTAGAACTCCTGATCGTCCTGTCTCCATCTCCCAAGTTCTGGGATTTCAGACTCTACCACACCCAGCTCTCTGCAAAGTTCTTGCCATGAGATTCTTAGGCCCAGTGGTATCAATTTTAAAAATCAACTGGAGCCAGGCGTGGTGGCCCACATCTATAATTCCAGCCCTCGGGAGGCAGAGGTAGGAGGATTGCTGTGAGTTCAAGGCCATCCTGAAACTACATAGTGAATTCCAGGTCAGCCTGGGCTACAGCGAGACCCTACTTTGAAAACAAAAAAAAAAGTTACTGGAAATCTGGGCTGGAGAGATGGCTTAGTGGTTGAGCGCTTGCCTATGAAGCCTAAGGACCCCAGTTTAAGGCTTGATTCCCCAGTACCCACGTAAGCCAGATGCACAAGGTGGCGCATGTATCTGGAGTTCATTTGCAGTGGCTGGAGGCCCTGGGGTACTCATTCCCTACATCTGCCTCTTTCTCTCTCTGTCTCTCTCAAATAAATAAATAAAATTTTAAAAAAAGGAAGAAAGCTGAACATGATAGCTCTGTATGATCAGATATAATGCATCTGAATGCTGAAGCTGACCGCAAGACTTCTAGTTGGCCATCTTTGGTTTACAAACTTTACCTTATCCTGTTTCCATCTGTTTTTTTCATTTTTTCTTTTCTTGGGGTGTTTGATAACTAATTTCCTCTTTGTCTCTTTCTTTTCTACTGACCTCTTTTCTGTTTCACTGAGCAGTTGGAGGATAATGTGAGAACTAATCAGGCTGTGAAGTTGCCCAAGTATCAGATGATTTAGCAAACTGAGAATTGTTTAATAATTACCCTAGGGTACTAAACATTATCCTAATGATCTAAAATAGTTATTAAACCTCACCACTTAAGATTATTAAACTATAACATCTGTGTCCTCAGGAAGCATTTCTAGGGCACACAATATTTGCAAAACGTTTACAACCGCTTTTAGTTATATCTCGCACCCTAGGATAGGTTTATAGTTTTGTTTTTGTTTTTTTCTGACTTAACAGCAGGCATGTGTGAACACCAGGCATAGAGTCCAGAAGATAACTTGAGTCCTTGGTGTGAGAAGGTATTAGACCAAGGCCAGCTTCCTTGATGACTGTCTGCTGCTTATCCCACTGCGCCAGGCCTCTCCAGCCCTTGTTCACTTTATTAGCTAATTACCAGGCTGTAGGTTCAACCCAGGTTCCAACTGTATTAAGGGCTATTTACCAGCTAAAATCAATACCCTTTCGATTAGCCACCTGGCGTGGCTTTTGGTAACTAAGCATTATTTGGGCTTCACTGCTTTTGCTCCATTGGGGAGTTGGCAAAGTGCTTTGTTTTGATTTTTTACACTTAGTAGCTACTGCTTTTAGCAGTAGGAGATAAAGGGCAGTGGAGACTGGCTCTGCTGTAGCAGAGCCCAAGAACAAACACATCATATTTATTGCACACTGAAAAAGGAAAGGAAAGATCAAAAGACAAACTAGTTTTACTATTTTGTAGGCAAGTGCCTTAACCACTGAGTGATCTCTTCAGCCCTATCGTTTTAATAATTTAATTTTTTTTCCAACTATGCAGATCTCCTTGGCTATTTCTCTGGTGTTCGAGGAACCATAGTAGATCCCCAAATACGAAGCTGAATGAAATAGATCCCCCAACTTAGTCAAGTTAGAAAGACCAGTTCTGGGAGCCAGGCGTGGTGGCATGGCTTTAAGTCCAGCATTGGGAAGCAGAGAGGTAGGATCGCTGTGAGTTTGAGGTAAGCCTGAGACTACATAGTGATTTCCAGATTAGCCTGGCCTAGAGTGAGAACCTACCTCAAAAAAAAAAAAAAAAAAAAAAAAAAAAAAAAGGAAGGAAGAGAGAAAGAAAGAAAAAAGACCAGCACCGAAGCAATAATTACTTTGAAGTAGATGCAGAACAAGGTTTGAGATAGCATGCTAAGCAGAATTATTCACTCTTTCTAGAAAGAAAGACACCATAAATCATAAATATATAAAAAATATTCTGTCAGGAGAAATGATGATGGTGGACAGAAAGCCAACCAAGAAGGTATTTTTGTTTGTTTTTGTTTTTTAGGGTTCTTTTGGCAGTGCTAGGCATGTAACTCAGGGCCTTGTGGATGCCAGACGAGCTCTCTGCCACTGAGCTACACCCCAGCCCCCAAAGGACCATAGCAACGCAGATATTTGATTAAATAACTATTCATGTTCATTTAAGAACATGAATCTATAGCTCTCATCACTCCTGTCAAAGAAAGGAAAGTTCCCATAATGCTACTGGTTGGGTCACAAATAATCATTGTTAAGAATCTGCTATAAACATTTCAAAGAGTATTTTCTTTTTTTATAGTATTTTTTAAAATTTTATTTATTTACTTTCAAGCACAGGGAGATAAAGATAGAAGAGAGAGAGGCAGAGAGAGAGAGAGAGAGAGAGAGAGAGAGAGAGAGAGAGAGGGAATGGGTACGCCAGGGCCTCTAGCCACTGCAAACGAACTCCAGATGCATGTACCCCTTTGTGTATCTGGTTTACATGCACCCTGGCAAATTGAACTTGGGTCCTTTGGCTTTGCAGGCAAGTGCTTTAACTGCTA
The DNA here is from genome assembly GCA_036346955.1 of Dipus sagitta. Lineage (NCBI taxonomy): Eukaryota > Metazoa > Chordata > Mammalia > Rodentia > Dipodidae > Dipus > Dipus sagitta. Next base: position 82,915,750 of record CM070774.1, read on the forward strand.
AGCCATTTCTCCAGCCTTCAAAGAGTATTTTCTATGACATATAAGCAGAACAGGTGATTTTTTTTATTTAAAAAAATTATTGGGCTAAGGGTGTGACTCAGTGGTAGAGTGCTTATCCAATAGGCGTGAGGCTGTAGGCTGGGTTTCTAGCACTACTAGAAAGCGAGGACAGACAACCCACAAAATGGGAGAAAACAATTGTTATTGTTACTTATTTATTTATTTTGGTTTTTCAAGGTAGGGTTTCACTCTAGTACTGGCTGACATGGAATTCACTATGGAGTCTCAGGGTGGCCTCGAACTCATGGCAATCCTATCTCTGTTTCCCAAGTCCTGGGATTAAAGGTTTGCGCCACCATGCCCAGCTCTTGTCATTGTCTTTTTTTTTTGTTGTTGTTGTTGTTGTTTGTTTGTTTGTTTTTGAGGCAAGGTCTCCTCTAGGCCAGGCTAACCTGGAATAACCTGGAATTCACTAAGTCACTATGTATCCTCAGTCTGGCCTCAAACTCATCATAATCCTACTACTCCAGCCTCCCAAATGCTGGGATTAAAGGCTTGTCCCACCATGCCCAGCATGCTTTTTCTCTCTCTTTATATAGCTGGGCATGGTGGGACACGCCTTTAATCCCAGCATTCGGGAGGCAGAGGTAGGAGGATTGCCGGGAGTTTGAGGCCACCCTGAGACTCCACAGTAAATTCCAGGTCAGACTGGGCTAGAGTGAGACCCTACCTCGAAAAGCCTATATATATATATATATATATATATATATATATATACTAAATATATAATAAATACAAATCTAATATATATTTTTATAAATATAAATCATATATATTTTATTATTTATTCATTATTTATTATTTATATATTATATTAATAAATAAATAAAAATAAATTCTCTTGTGGTTGTTGTTGGATTTTGTTTGTTTATGATGGGGTTTCATGTAGTTCAATCTTGCTCCCAACTCACTATGTAATCTAGTTCTCAAGTAAATAAAAATACAATAAAATATTTTTAGAAATGATTTTTCTTCTTTAATCACAGCACTCGGAAGGCAGAGGTAGGAGGATTGCCATGAGTTCAAGGCCACCCTGAGACTACATAGTGAATTCCAGGTCAGCCTGAGCTAGAGTGAGACCCTACTTCAAAAACCAAAACAAAAATCATTTTACTTGCTGGGTGTGGTGGCACACGCCTTTAATCCCAGCACTCTACATAGTGAATTCCAGGTCAGCCTGGGCTAGACCAAGAGCCTGACTTGCTAGCTTCATGCAAGCCAAGCATGTCTAGCACATAAATACCCACACAGTGAGTCATATCATGCTAAATCAATACTTTTCACTTATGTGATGTGCTTAATGTCAGCATCAGTTTCTTTATCTGTAATACACAGGTAGTGATACTTGTCTCAGAGAATTGTAGACAATTGAGAGGACTGTTCTTAGGACAGGCTCTCAGCATATAAAGCATTCCATGTATCCATTCATTCAGCAAATTTTGTTCTGTTTTCAGCAAGGCCATGATGCAGCAAAGAATGATCTTGAACTATTTTTTTGTTTGTTTGTTTTTTGGTTTTGGTTTTTTTGAGGTAGGGTCTCACTCTAGCCCAGGCTGACCTGGAATTCACTCTGGAGTCTTAGGGTGGCCTTGAACTCACTGTGATCCTCCTACCTCTGCCTCCTGAGTGCTGGGATTAAAGGCGTGCACCACCACGCCCGGCAAAATTATTTATTTATTCATTTTTTTTTTGATTTTTCGAGTTAGAGTCTCACTCTAGCTCAGGCTGACCTGGAATTCACTGTGTAGTCTCAGGGTGGCCTAGAACTCATGGCAATCCTCCTATCTCTGCCTCCCGAGTGCTGGGATTTTAAAGGCGTGCACCACCACACCTGGCTATTTTTTTTTTTTTTTTATCTTGAACTCTTAATTCAACCTCCCAGCCAGGTTCTTGGATTACAGACATGTACCACCATGCCTGCCTTACATACTTATTAATACCGCTTTCTAAGGGTGCAGTTCAGTGGTAGAGTGCTTACATAGCAAGATCAGGACCTGGGTTTGATCCCCGGTACTGAAAATAAAAAATCTTCCGCCAGCCATGGTGGTAATAAATGCCTGTAATCCCAGCATCTGGGAAGTAGAGGCAAAGGTGTTAGGAATTCAAGGTCATCCTAGATTCCATAATGACCTGGGGCAAGATTGAGCTACATGAAACCCCGTCTGTCTCAGTCTCAAACGAACAGAATCCAACAACACCACAAAAGAACTCTCATTTCCTCTCTCTTCTTTTTTGCAGGGAGTGGAGGGGATTTGAGGTAGGATCTGGTTTGTCTCTAGCCCAGGCTGACTTAGAATTCACTATGTAGTCTCAGAGTGGCTCAAAATCATGGCCATCCTCCTACCTCTGCCTCCCAAGTGCTGGTATTAAAGGCATGCACCAACATGCTTAGCAGTTTTAGTTTTTTCAGCATTTCTTTTTTTGGGGGGATAGGGTCTTGCTCTAGCCCAGGCGGACCTGGAACTCACGATGTAGTTTCAGGGTGGCCTTGAACTCATGGCGATTCTCCTGCCTCTACCTCCCTAGTGCTGGGATTAAAAGCGTGCCTAACTTTTTGTTTTTTTGGTTGTTTGTTTTTTGTTTTTTGTTTTTCAAGGTAAGATCTCACTCTAGCCCAAGCTGACCTGGAGTTCACTATGTAGTCTCAGGCTGTCCTCGAACTCACAGCTATCCTTCTACCACTGCCTCCCTAGGGCTGGGATTAAAGGCAAGCACCACTACACACAGATCTGGCTAACTTTTATTGATAGCCTCCAAACATATACCAACATACCCTGATTATAATCCCCTCACACCTCCCTCCTTTGTCCCCCACTCACTATATCCCCTCCAATGAAACTTTTCTTCTTTCTAGCTATTTCCTCTTTTATTTTGATGCCATTTATTTGCTTTTTCTTATATTTGATCTAAATAGGTCAATTTTACCTACTTTAAAATTTTTCTTTTTTATTTTACTTTAAATTTTTTATTATTTTATTTATTTGAGATAGAGAGAAAGAAGCAGATAGAGACAGAATGGGCATCCCAGGACCTCTAACCACTGCAAACGAACTCCAGATGCATGGTCCACCTTGTGTATCTGGCTTATGTGGGTCCTGGGGAATCAAACCTGGGTCCTTTGGCTTTGCAGGCAAGCACCATAACCACTAAGCCATCTCTCCAGCCCTTGATGTCATTTTATTTATTTATTTACTTTATTTTTTCTCAATTTTTATTAACATCTTCCATGATTATAAAAAATATCCCATGGTAATACCCTCCCTCTCTGCCCTCTCTGAAGTTCACTGGACTAAAGGAGGATTAATAGGAGAAAAGACACATATCTGTTGCATATTACTACCTCATTGGTGGGACAAAATACTCAACCAGAGGCAGCTAAAGGAGAGAAAGAATTTATTTTGAACTTAAATTTTGTCTGTTTGTTTGTTTGTTTTTTTGAACCAGTTATATTTTATTGTCATATAAGCATTTTCATGTCTCTCAATATTCTTTTACAATATGATTTTAAAGTAGCTGCCTAATATTTCATTTTATATCTGTCCTACTTTTTTTTTCTTTTCTCAATTTTTATTAACATTTTCCATGATTATAAAAAAATATCCCATGGTACTACCCTCCCTCCTCCCACTTTCCCCTTTGAAATTCCATTCTCCATCATATCCCCTCCCCATCTCAATCAGTCTCTCTTTTATTTTGATGTCATGATCTTTTCCTCCTCTTATGATGGTCTTGTATAGGTAGTGTCAGGCACTATGAGGTCATGGATATCCAGGCCATTTTATGTCTGGAGGGAGCACGTTGTAAGGAGTCCTACCCTTCCTTTGGCTCTTACATTCTTTCTGCCACCCCTTCCGCATTAGACCCTGAGCCTTGGAAGTTGTGATCGAGATATTACTCAGTACTCTAGTCACTTCTTTCCAGCACCATGATGCCTTCTGAGTCGTCCCAAGGTCACTGCCATCTGAAAAGAGAAGACTCTTTACCAAAAGTGAGAGTAGCGTTAATATAAGGGTATAAATATTAAGAGAAGTGCTTACTGGGCAGTTTGATAAGCATAGTATATACATTCATCCAGACATCAGCAGATGTTACACCCCTAGAGCTCATGACTACCCCTGTTTTAAATTTTCAGTATCAGGGATGTATTCCCTCCCATGGAGCGGGCCTTCAGTCCAATTAGAGGGCAGTTGGTTTCCACCATGATAGACGTGCCACTATTGCACCCATTGGCTCATTTGGCCTAGCTGCCTTGATGTCATTTTTATGGCCCTTGTAGCAGACAGATTCAGGTCTGCTGAGATGAACTTCCAGACCAGGCACAGTATGGAGGAAGGGATTTATTGAAGCTTACAAATCCAGGGGCAGTTCCATAAATAGCAGAAGAAGCTGGCCTGCCTTCACAGGTCCAAGCAGAGAGGAAGAGAGAAGCACAAGCCAAAAGCCATAAGCCACACTTCAGGAGCTCCTGCTAGGCACACTTTGCACATCTTTAGATTGAAATCTGAAACCCATAACCACACCTTAAGATCCACCCAGTTACCTGGCCTCTAGCCAGGTGGCTGCAGATGCAAACTACAAACAATAAAGAACTGAATATATTGGGGGCCATCTATTCAAACTACCACAGCCCTTAAATTGTGTGGGTCTTCTTCAGGTAGAAACAGCCATTGCTTATTTGTTTTATTTATTTGAGAGAGAGAGGCAGACAGAGAGAGAAGAGAGAGTGATAGAGAATGGGCACACCAGGACCTCCAATCTTTGCAAATGAACTCCAGATGCAAGTTCCACTTTGTGCATTTGGCTTTATGTGGTTACTGGGGAATTGAATTTAGGTCCTTAAGCTTTATTGGCAAATGCCTTAACTGCTGAGCTATCTCTCCAGCCCCAGCAATAGCCATTGTGAGGTCAAGAATGTACTGGTCACTTTGTGTCTTGAACACAACATTCCCAAGATCTCCTCCTCATCCTTTGGCTCTTACATTCTTTCTGCCATCTCTTCCACAATGGTCCCCGGAGAACCTCTCATTTCTTCCCCCCACCCCAAGTAGGATCTCACTGTAGCCCAGGATGACCTGGAACTCACTGTGTAGTCCCAAGCTGGCTTCAAACTCCTTGAACTCACAGCACCTCCTATTTCTACCTTCAGAGTGATGGGATTAAAGATGTGTACTGGGCTGGGGAAATGGTTTATCTGTTAATGAGCTTGTCTGAGAAGCCTAAAGATCCATGTTTAACTCTCTAGGTCCCACGTAAGCCAGATGCACAAGGTAATGCACGCATTTGGAGTTCAATTGCAGTGGCTGGAGGCCCTGGCTTGCAATTCTGTCTCTCTTTCTTGTCTCTCACACATGTATGCACACACAAATAAAAGGTGTGCACCACCAAGCCTGGCTTAGAACCTCTCATTTCTAAACACTTAGACCATACCAGTAAATGAAATATGGTCAACTTCAAGTATTTCTTACTCATAATGCTAGGGAGGACCAGAAGTGTTTCATATTTCATGTTTTTTCAGAAGTTTGTGGGGGTGGTTCCCAAGGTAGGGTCTCACACTAGCTCAGGCTGACCTGGATTTCACTATGTAGTCTCAGGATGGCCTCAAACTCATGGCAATCTTCCTGCCTCTGCTTCCCAAGTGAAGGGATTAAAGGCATGGACCACTATGCCAGGCTTTCTCAGATTTTTGAATATTTGCATATATACATATATGGTGAAGTATTTTGAGGTGATATGCAAATGTGAGCCTCATTTATGTTTTTCACAAACCTGTAACCCAGAGGTAATTCACAGAGTGTTTTTAGTGTACCTATTGACATTGACTCATCTCATGAGGGAAGGGTGGTGGCTTGAATCAGATGTCCCCATACCCTCGTGTGGTTTGAATGCTTGGTTCCCAGCTGATGGCAATTTGGGAGGTGGATCCTTGCCAGAGGAGGTGTGTTGCTGGTGCGGGGGGCAGGTATAAGGATGTTATAGCCTTTAGAGAACTCAGCTCATTCTCTTACTGCTTTCTGCCAGCTTCTGTGGCAAGAAGTGATGTCCAGCTTCTGCTCTACCATGATTTCATGTCACGATGACACTTTCCCTTGAGACTTTAAGCCAAAGTAAACCATTTTACTCCCATCTGCTGCTTTTGGTCAGGTGGTTAGTCCAAGCAACATGAAGGCAACTACATTAGCAAGTCTTCCACATGTGGTACAATACTGTTACTCAAAATATTTCAAATTTTCAGATTAGGGATGCATAGCCTAGATTTATTTTTTTCCCAAAATATTACTTACTTGAGAGACAGACAGAGAGAGAGAGAGAAAGAGAGAGAGAGTGAGAGAGAGAGAGAGAGAGAGAGAGAGAATGAGAATGAATGGGGCACCAGGGATTTCTGCTGCTTCAAATGAACTCCAGACATATGTTCCACTCTGAGTCTGGCTTTATGTGAAATTGAATCCAGGCTGTCAGGCTTTGAAAATAAGCGCCTTTAACATCTCTCCAGCCCCATATGTGTTTTTTTTTTTTTGGCGGGGGGGCTTCAAGGTAGCATCACGCTCTGGCCTAGGCTGACCTGTAATTAAATATGTAGTCTCAGGCTGGCCTCTACCCCATGGTGATCCTCCTACCTCCGCCTCCCAAATGCTGGGATTAAAGGCATGAGACACTATGCTCCGATCCCATATATGTTCTTTAAAAGGAATTATTGAGCCAAACAACATAAACGTTTAAATAATTTTTCCTTTTTTTTTTTTGTTTTGTTTTTTGGAGGTAGGGTCTCACTCTAGCCCACACTGACCTGGAGTTCACTATGTAGTCTCATGGTGGCCGAGAACTAGTGATCCTCCTGCCTCTGTCTCCTGAGTACTGGGATTAAAGGTGTATACCACCACACCCGGCTTTTTTCTTTTTCAGAAGACACCCTGAGTTTAACATTTTGCCTTTTAGTAGTAAATTTTCTTTGAACTGTTGTTAACAAGATTTCTTTTGCTCTTTTATTCTAGTATATTTCCAAGAGTTCTTTTCTATTTTATTTGTTTGAGAAAGAGGTAGAAAGAGGGAGAGAATGGGCACACCAGAGCTTTCAGCCACTGTAAACAAACTCCAGATGTATGTGCCAGCTTGTACATCTGGCTTATGTGGGTCCTGGGGAATTGAACCTGCGTTGTTTGGCTTCACAGGCAAATGCCTTAACCACTGAGCCACTTCTATAGCCACAGAACCAATTGTTTTGATTCAGGATGTCTTGAAGCCCAGGCTGGCCTAGAACTCACTGTGTAGCAGAAGATATCCTTGAGTTCCTGATCTTCCTGAATACTGGAATTACAGATATGTGCCATCATACCTAGTTCTTAGGTATCTCATTCTTCCAAATCTGCTCAGGCCTCTCTCTCTCTCTCCTAAGAACATTACAGAAGTACAGGATTCTTAAAGCAAAAATTATTTTAAATATTATTTATTTATTTATTTATGAGAGAGGGGAAGACAGAGAAGCAGATACAGAGACAATGAGCATGCTAGGGCCTTCAGCCACTGCAAACAAACTCCAGATGCAGGCGCCACCTTGTGCATCTGGCTTATGTGAGTACTGGGGAATTGAACCTGGGTCCTTAAGCTTCATAAGCGCTAAGCACCTTAACTTCTAAGCCATCTCTCCAGCCCAAAGATTACTTTAAATGTAATGTATAGCCAGGCATGGTGGCATATGCCTTTAATCCCAGCACTCAGCAGGCAGATGTAGGATGATAGCTGTGAGTGAAACCCTACCTCAAAATACAAAACAAAACAAAACAACAAAATGTAATGTATATAAAAATAACCTGGAATGAGTGTCTAAAAACATATTTGTGGGCTGGGTTGATGGCTCATCTGGTAAAGTCCTTTCTGGGAAGTGTGAGGAAGGGCCTGAGTTCAGATCCCCAGCACCCACATAAACACTAGGTGTGGTGGTGCCTGCTGCCATCCTATTGTGGAGCCAGGCAGATCCCAGGTGCAAGATGACTAACTAGACTAGAGAAATGGTAAACTCTGGCTTCCCTAAGCAGGCCTGTCTCAATAAATAAAATGGAGTTCAATAAAGAAAAACACCCAACCTTGACCTCTTGCCTCCACATGCCTGCCCACACATGTGCACTCATACTGGCAAAACATACATGCACCCACTCACATATAAACATGTATACAAACATACACAAGAAGTATTTATTAGCACAGACACATACACAAGAAATATTTATAAACCAAGCCTAGTGGCACAGACTTGTAGTTACAGCTACCCTTAAGACTGAGGCAGGAGGATTGCAAGTTCAAGGGCAGCCTGGGCTACAAAGTAACATCAAGGACATTCTGGGTGAGACTTTAGTGAGACCCTGTCTTAAAATCAAAGTAAAAAGAGGCTAGGAATGTAGCTCAATAGTGGAGGGTTTGCCTAGTATGTTCAGATCCTGTGTTCAATTCTTAGTACTAACAAAAAAAGAAGAAATAAGGAAGAAGGAGGAGAAGGTGGAGGAAGAATTCCTGATTGTAGTTTTGGACTCATAAAAAGTTGAGGACTACAAATTTATTTTCTAATGAACAATGAAGATGACAGGAGTCCACAGACATTACCCTGAAAACTGCTGTAACCCTCCCTACTTAGAGTTATCCCTGGCCAGGTATGGTGGTACACACCTTTAATCCCAGAACTCAGGAAGCTGAGGTATGAGGATTGCCATGGATTTGAGGCCAGCCTGGGCTACAGAGTGAATTCCAGGTCAGCCTCTGCTACAGTGTGACCCTGCCTCAAAAAATAAGCAAACGGCAAAAACAAATAAACAAACAGAGCTGTCCCTTTGTTTTTTTTTTGGGGGGGGGTTGGGTTTTTTTTTTTTTTTTTCGAGGTAGGGTCTCACTCTAGCTCAGGCTGACCTGGAATTCACTCTGTAGTCTCAGGGTGGCCTCGAACTCTCAGCGATCCTCCTACCTCTCCCTCCCGAGTGCTGGGATTAAAGGCGTGCACCAATCCTTTGTGAGTAATGACATCATTATCTGGGAACTTATTGAAGATAAAGAATTGGGGAGCTTGTCTGAACTTTAGTGGTAGAGTGCCTGCTTAACATGCAAGGCCCTATATTCAATTCTGAGCATTGCACACACACATGCAAATAAGTCCAAAACAAATTAATAAATCTAGGCTGGAGATATGGCTTAGCAGTTAAGGCCTGCGAACCAGAGGACCCAAGTTCAATTCTCCAGGACCCATGTAACCCAGATCCACAAGGTGGCCCATGTGTCTGGAGTTTGTTTGCAGTGGCTGAAGGCCTTGGCATGCCCATTCTCTCTATATATATCTACTTCTTTCTCTCTCTGTCTCTCTCTCTTTGCTTCAAATGAATAAATTAATTAAATATATTAAAAATAATATATATTTTTAAAAAATGGATAGATTAACTGTCAGGAAATTATAAGTAGATCTAACATGGAAAAATACTATGAAGAGGGAAAACTTTTTTTTTTTTTGGTTTTTCGAGGTAGGGTCTCACTCTGGTCCAGGCTGACCTAGAATTAACTATGTAGTTTCAGGGTGGCCTCAAATTCATGGTAATCCTCCTACCTCTGCCTCCCTAGTGCTGGGATTAAAGGTGTGCACCACCACGCCCGGCTAAAACTTTGTTTTTTTTGTTTGTTTGTTGGGACATAGAATCCACATAGTACTGGACTCTGACAAAATATAACAAGTAACTTTGTATCTCAAATTTCTTACACCATCATTTTAGTGTTATGGAGTAAGGGGATTCCAGGACGACAAGCTATGGCATTTAAGACTCCTTCACTAACATTCCAGGAAATGCAGTGAGGAAAAATGATATCTAAATGACCTATGAATAGTTGTCTGGCTCTTCTGCTTATAAAGCAATGCCTGGCTCTTTTCCAGTCATTCATGAGGTTGTGGGAGGTTGTAGCAGGAAATATTCATGAAATGAGAGGTATGATCAATAGATGTGAAATGAAATAAACTTAGTTTTGGTTTCATATCTCATGTTGGTTTTTATTGATCTACCTTTTAAATTATAAAATTATGTAGCTGAAACTAAAAGCAAATAGAGGAAGTCATGAGACTTTTTTCTTCCTTTTTCACAGATCTTTGATTTAGTATTACTAGTTGATAGTTTGAAAGGTATAAAAGTGGTAGAAATATACCCTATTGAGTTACAAATTTCACTGGATTATTCTCTTAGAAAAATATGGCTGGGGATAACCACCTTATAGTCAAATATGAATATTTGTTAGTCTATCAAATAGTTTATCAAATAGTTAATTTTTCAGAGCTGAAGAGATGGCTTAGCTGTTAAGGTGTTTGCCTGCAAAGCCTAAGGACCCAGTTCTTTTCCCCAGTACCCACATAAGCCAGATGCACAAGGTCAGACATGCATCTGGAGTTCATTTGCAGTGGCTAGAGGCCCAGGGACACCCATTCTCTCTCTCTCTCTCTCTTTCTCTCAAATAAATAAATAAAATATTTTCTTAAAATAGTTAATTTTAAAAATTGGTATGGTAAGATGTGGAATAAAGCATGTGGGAAGGAAAGCACATGTTGAGCCAAGTCACTCTGCCCTATTCGTTTGTTTGCTGTGTCTTTCAGACATGATCTCAAACTCCACATCCTCCTCCCTTAGCTGGGAGTCCTGAGCCTCCTACTCTGTCATGACACTCAGTGCTGAGTGAGACTTTTGCATCCTACAGTTTTCTGTATTGCAAATACATTTCGAAAAATACTTTTCAGAGTTTATTAGACCTTCAAAAAAGAATTTCAAACTGGGCCTGGAAGGACACCTGAGGTCCTGAGACCAGTCTGAGAAACATAGTTTGATGGTTCCCAGGTTCTTTCTCCCCAAAAGTAGTTATTCTTCCCTCTTGGAATGGTGGAACCATTAACAAGACAGTACCAGTGGAGCAGTGAAGGAGTCCTTTATTTGTGGCCAAGAATGGAAGTGAGCAAGGTGATAGTTCATACCTTTAATCCCAGCACTGAGAGGGGCAAAGGCAGGAAGATCTTGAGACCAGCTGAGCTATATAGCCAGAACCAGTTGGACTGGAGGCCCATTCTATGGAGGGAATACATGCCTGGTACTGAAAACCTAACCAAAAGCCTATGGCAGGGGAGATCATGAGCCTGAGGGGTATAAAGCCTGCTATTGTCTGGCTAAATGCATATATTATGCTCACCAAACTGACCTATAAGCACTGCATTTAATGTTCATATTCATATATTAATACAACTCTCACTTTTGATTAGAGAAGCTTCTCTTTTCAGATGGTGGTGACCACTGAGATAATCCAAAAGGCAACATAGTACTGAGAAGTGACAGTGACAAACTGAAACATCTCTTTCACACCCTCCAAGGCTTAGGGTCCATTGCAGAGGAGGTGGCAGAAAGAATGTAAGAGCCAAAGGAAGGGTACCACTCCTTACAGTGCAACTGTCCAGACAGAAATTGGCCTTGATATCCATGACCTCGCAGTGCCTAGCAATACCGTCACAAGACCCTCATAATAGGAGAAAAAGATGATGACATCAAAATAAAAGAGAGACAAATGGAGAGAAGGAGGGGACATGTTGCAGTGTGGGTTTATGAAGGGGAAAGTGGGGGAGGGGAGGGAAGTATGGTTTATTGTCTGTAAGTATAGAAGTTGTCAATAAAAAATTTTTAAAAAAAGGAAAGAAAAGAAAATCTTGAGCTGCATTAATGGTTCAGTGGTTAAGACACTTGATTGCAAAGCATAATGGTCTGGGTCTGAGTCCCCAGAAGCCATGTAAAAGTCAGATGCAAAAGCCAGGGGTGGTGGCACACACCTTTAATCCCAGCGGGAGGCAGAGGCAGGATTATCGCCCTAAATTTGAGGCCACCCTGAGAGACTACAGAGTGAATTCCAGGTCAGCATGGGCTAGAGTGAAGCCCTACCTCGAAAAAAAAAAAAAAAGTCAGCTATACAAAGTGCCTCATGTGTCTGGAGTTCATTTATGGCAGCATAAGGCCCTGGCATGCCCATACTCACTCTATCTGCCTTTTTATCTCTGTCTCTATCGCTCCAATAAATAAGTAAACAAAAATACTTAAAAATAAAAAAAGCCGGGTGTGTGTGGTGGCACACGCCTTTAGTCCCAGCACTTGGGAGGCAAAGTTAGGAGGCTCATCATGAGTTATAGGCCAGCCTGAGACTACATAGTGAATTTCATGTCAGCTAGAGAGAGACCCTATCTCAAAAAGACCTAAATAAATAAATAAATAAATAAATAAATAAATAAATAACATCTCGGGCTAGTGGTATGACTCAGCAGTTTAGGCACTTGCCTGCAAAGCCTAACAACCCAGGTTCAATTCCCTAGTACCTGTTTAGAAGCCATATGCACAAAGTAGAGCATACATCTGGAGTTCCTTTGCCGTGGCAAGATGTCCTAGTGTGCCCATACTCACTTTCCCTCTCTCTTTTTCTCTCCATGTCTGCCTCTTTCTTTCTCTCTTTCAAATAAATAAATAAAATTAAAAAAAAATAGCTAGGCATGGTGGCCCACGCCTTTAATCACAGCACTTGGGAGGCAGAGGTAGGAGGATAGCTATGATTTCAAGCCCACCCTGAGACTATATTGTGAATTCCAGGTGAACCTGAGCTAGAGTGAGACTCTACCTTGAAAAACAAAACAACAAACAAACAAACAGGTCAAAAAGTTTTTTTTTTTTTTTTTTAATGTTCTTTCTTTTATTTGCAAGGAGAGGAACAGAGGGAGGGAGGGAGAGAGGGAGGGAAAGACAGAAAAGAGAGAGAGAGAGAGAAAGAAAATGGGGGCATCAAGGACTCAAGCCACTGCAAACAAACTCCAGATGTACTTGTTAGGTTTTGCTGGCAAGTGCTTTAATCACTGAGCTATCTCTCCAGCCCCAAGAAAGGATCTTAATCAAGATACCTATGTAAGGAAGATGGGAAGTTGACACTGCAGCCCACCTTCGGGTACCGATGTAAGTTTTAGGTTTAAATAAAGCAAGAACGGGACAGAGGGTGAATATGTAAGCAGTCTTGGTGAAAGAGTGGTATGGCTGATCATGACCTCAGTGCTGATTTTGCAAGAAAGCTCAAAGAATTCCCAATAGCCAGGGGACAGCCTGATTCTCATGAGACGATTGCTCCATCTTGAGAGTTGAGCTCCTCCTGAGGTAAATAAATGGGTGATCTGTGCTGAGAAATTCTGCTGTTTCTGGTATCCATGGTGATGGCAGGTTTAGGACAATGACTGGAGACTCTTAGAACCCTTTAGAAGGATTACAATAGCACTTTGTAAAGACAGACAGTAAGATGGATGCTGCAGATACTCATCTTTGTGCCTCCGGTCTTAAAAGGGAATGAGATGCCTTAGGACTCACCAGTGATTAGACAGTCACCCCCCAAATGATTAGCATGCTGACCTGTGCAGTCAAGCAGAAGTCTGACCCAAAGTTTTAAGACAGAAGCAAAATGAAGGCAGGGATTCCGGCTTTCATCCTATTGTGTGACTCATGATATATATTTTTTCTCAAACCTTCAAGACTTGTATATGTTTCTTATTGTATTTGCTATTTTGTTATTAATGTAACAGTTGTACTCAAAGCAATTTACTTAAAAAACATTCTTGGAGTCCGGTGGGGTAGCGCACACCTTTAATCCCAGCACTCAGGAGGCAGAGGTAGGAGAATCACCATGAGTTTGAGGCCACCCTGAGACTACATAGTGAATTCCAGGTCATCCTGGACTAGAGTGAAACCCTACCTCGAAAAAAAAGATTCTTGGGACTGGAGTGATGGCTTAGTGGTTAAGGCACTTGCCTGCAAAGCCAAAGGACCCAGGTTCAATTCCCCAGGACCCATGTAAGCCAGATATACAAGGGGGTGCACACATCTGGAGTTCATTTGCAGCAGCTGGAGGCCCTGGCATGCCCAGTCTCTCTCTCTGCCTATTTTACTCTCTCAAATGAAGAAAGAAAAATAAAATATTTAAAAATTCTTTCTGTCTGGGCATGATGGCACACATACCTTTAATCCCAGCACTCAGGAGGCAGAGGTAAAAGGATCACTATGAGTCAGAGAGACCAGCCTGAGACTAATTCCAGGTCAGCTTGGGCTAAAGCAAGACCCTACCTCAAAAAAACAAAAAGAGCCGGGTGTGGTGGCGCACGCCTTTAATTCCAGCACTTGGGAGGCAGAGGTAGGAGGATTGCCATGAGTTCAAGGCCACCCTGAGACTCCATAGCGAATTCCAGGTCAGCCTGAGCTAGAGTGAAACCCTACCTCGAAAAACTTAAAAAAAAAAGAAAAGAAACAACAACAAAAAATTCTTTCTGGGACAGGAAAGAGGGCTCAGAGGTTAAGATGCTTACTTGCAAAACCTAACAGCCTTGGTTCTATTCCGTATTACCCACATAAAGCCAGATGCACAAAATGCACATGCATCTGGAATTCATTTGCAGAGACAAGAGGCATGCCCATTCTCTCCGTATTACTCTGTCTCTCTGTCTGCTTGCAAATGAATAAATGAATGAATGAATAAATGAATATATTAAAATAAATAACATGGAGTATATACTTTAAAAATTCTTTATTCCTAAGTATTAAATTCCATGAATTACACTTTTAATGAAAAACATAAAATTTTAATGCCAGGCCTGGTGGCTTACACCTGTCATCCTCAGTGAACTGCCATGATTTCAAAGCCAGGCTGGCATACATAGTAAGTTCACGGTAGCCTGGGCTAGAGTGAGACCCGCATCTCAAAAAAAAAAAAAAAAAAAAAAAAAAAAAGGAAAGAGAGAAGAAGTTATAAGTGTCCATAGGCCATCTGAATTCATCTCATGAACCCATGGGGTTTGGAAAATCATGACAGGCCCTTGGAAGCTGCTTTTTCTAATGAATGCAGACTCCTCATTTGGGTGTACATGGAAAGCAAATCAATTTTGTGTGTGCCTTAATTTCGTGTCTGTCTTTTTTTTTTTTTTTTTTGGTATGGTCTTACTTTAGCCCAGGATGACCTGGAACACACTCTGTAGTCTCAGACTAGCCTCAAACTCATGGTGATCCTCCTACCTCTGCCTCCTGAGTGCTGGGATTAAAGGTGTGCACCACCCACCCCTTCATCTTTTTAAATAGCATATTGAGGATGAGTGGGCAAGCCTATCCTGGTGAGCATGGACCTTTGTCCTAAAGCCTCCAGTTAACATAGGTGCTAAGCACATACTTGGTAAAACTAGGAATAGACCTTAACTTATTGTAAACAGTTGTATGGGAGAAGGGAACTTTCTCTCTGCCCTTTCTGAAGTTCACTGGACTAAAGGAGGATTAATAGGAGAAAAGACACATATCTGTTGCATATTACTATCTCATCGGTGGGACAAAATACTCAACCAGAGGCAGCTGAAGGAGAGAAAGGATTTATTTTGAGTCTAAATTTTGTCTGTATGCTTGTTTGTTTGTTTATAAGAAGGGAGAGTGTGTATGTATTTGTGTGTGTAAAACAGAGTATGGGTGTGCCAGGGCCTCTTGCCACTGCAGATAAACTCCAGATATGTGTACCAATTTGAGCATTTGGTATTAAATGGAAACTTTGGCATTGAACCCAGGCTAGCAGGCTTTGCAAGCAAGCACCTATAACTGCTGAGCAATCTTACCAACCCATTGGCTTACAGTGTTAAGGGGAAGGTCCATTATAAGGGGGAAGGCATGGCAGGCCTGAGCAGGAAGCTTGTGTTACATCTTCACATCAGCACAGAAGGAGTAGAAAGAACAAGTGGGGCTGGGCTGTAACACCTCAAGGCCTTCCCCCAGTGACACACTTCCTCCAGCGAGGTTCCACCTCTTAAAGGTTCCACAACCTTCCCAAGTAGTTCAGACAGCAAAAGATAACGTTTTCAAACACATGAATCTATGGGGACATTTTACATCCAAATCACCACATTTGTCTGGTGGATAAAGGCCGTCACACAGTGTACTGGTGCACCAGCACAGTATAATTCCAATCCTTTATCAATCAAAGGAAAAAGTAGGGAGGGTAGAAAATTTTGAGGGACTGTGATTGATCCTATTTGGAATTTGAGAGTTTGTTCGGAGGTCCTAACAAGGGAATCCAGGTACTCGTATACCCTTGACTGAAGACCAGCCCTCCTCTATTCAATTGAGTGGCAGCTTCAGGAGGGAGGCACATGGAGTAGTGAAGGAGGAAGGAAACACCTGTCTAGCCAGCCAGATGAGCTGAATCAACCCTGGCGATCAATGGGGTGACAGATGTTGCAGCCAGATCGCCCTCACATCCCTGTTTAGAATTTGAATGAAGCCAAGAGACAGTTAATTTGTGTTCATACAAGTCCATCCATGTGTGGATATCTTCTGAAATGACATTCTAGGATTGAGATGAAAGACAGTGAGCCTCCTTCTTTTTTTTTTTTTTTTTTTTTTTTTTTTCTGAGGTAGGGTCTCACTCTAGGTCAGGCTGACCTGGAATTCACTATGTAGTCTCAGGGTGGCCTTGAACTCACAGTGAGCCTCCTACCTCTGTCTCCCAAGTGCTGGGATTAAAGGCATGCACCACCACTTCCAGCTGACATTCCCTTTTGAAGTTTTCTCTTTTTAAAAATATTTTATTTATTTGCAAGCAGAGAGATAGAGATGATAGATAGATAGATAGATAGATAGATAGATAGATAGATAGATAGATAGATAGATAGAGTGAGTGAGTATGGGCATACCAGGGCCTCTAGCTACTGCCAAAGAACTCTAGTCACATGTACCACCTTGTGCATCTGACTTTACATGGGTACTAGCAAATCAAACTCAGGTCCTTAGGTCTGTAGACCTTAACCACTGAGCCATTTCTGCAGCCCTGCAGTCTCCTCTTAATACCCATAAAAAGTATTCCAGACAGGTCTGTGTCTGTAGTAGTGTGCAGAGGAATAAGAAACAGAAGGACCTTGATTATGAGCCAGTTTTCAGGGCCCTTGGATTTATTTTAGATCAAATTATTCAAATTGTCCAGAAGTGTCATGTGAGGAAGGTACAGAGTGCTGTTTTCTTCCTGAGCTCCAAGAAAGCCTGTTTAGGAACTTGAGCACGTAAGAGACACATGACGATGACTGTGGAGCTGAAACTCTTTCAAGAACTTGCATCTATCTTAAAGAGCCTGCAAACCAGGCTTGGTGACATGTGCTTGAAATTGTAGTACTTGGGAGGCTAAGGCAGGAGAATCTGGACTTTTATTTATTTATTTTTTTATGCAGGGTCTCACTCACTCTAGGCCAGGCTGACCTGGAATTCACTCTGTAGTCTAGGCTGGCCTCAAACTCATGGTATTCCTTCTACATCAGCCTCTCAAATGGTGGGATTGAAGGATCTGGACTCTTTCTTTTACGGGGACTGGGGCTTCAAGGTAGTCTCTCAGTATAGTCACAGTGATCCTCCTATCTCTGCCTCCAAAGTCCTGGTATTAAAGGCATGTGCCACCATACCCTGCACATACGGAAGTTTGATCCCAATTCAGACTATCAGCTAAGACTACATCCCAAGGGGGGGGGGGGGAGAAAAGAACCCTGTAACTGTTTGACCTTGGGAATTATGAATGTTGGAGAGATGGCAATTAGAGGATTGCAGTTACATTTTTGTTGCTGGGATAAAGCACCTGATCAAAAGTAGCTGATGGGAGGGTTACAGTCTTGAGGGGAAGCTTAATGAGGACAGGGTATGAGCAGAGGCTGAACATCACCTCTGCCACAGCAGGTGAAAAACAGCAACAATAGTGTGAGCCAATCTCTGGCAAAGGGAACAAGGCTCCACCTTCCAAATCAGCTGGGGAACAATTCAGAACACATGAGTCTATGGGGGGTCACCTGTTTCAACCCACACATAGAGGTTGAGAGCCAAATTTGCTTTCTTTTGTCTTAATCCATTGAATAGCCATTTTCTTTTTATTAAAAAATATTATTGACAACTTCCATACTTACAGACAATAAACCATGATATTCCCCCCACACCTTCCCCATCACAACTCCATTCTTCATCATAACCCTTCTCTC
Source organism: Dipus sagitta (assembly GCA_036346955.1). NCBI lineage: Eukaryota > Metazoa > Chordata > Mammalia > Rodentia > Dipodidae > Dipus > Dipus sagitta. The sequence continues at coordinate 82,933,859 of CM070774.1, forward strand.
TCTCCATTAGTCTCTCTTTTATTTTGATGTCATCATCTTTTTCTCCTATTATGAGGGTCTTGTGATGGTATTACTAGGCACTGCGAGGTCATGGATATCGAGGCCAATTTTTGTCTGGACAGTTGCATTGTAAGGAATGCTGAGTGGTACCCTTTCTGTGGCTCTTACACTCTTTCTGCCACCTCCTCTGCAATGGACCCTGAACTTTGGAGGGTGTGATAGAGATGTTTCAGTGCTGGCCACTCCTCTATACCTTCTTCTCAGAACTATGCTGCCTTTGGGGTCATCCGAGTGGCCATCGCCATCTGAAAAGAGAAGCTTCTCTAACCAAAAGTGAGGGTAGCATTAATATATGAATATGAATATTAAGTGTAGTGCTTTCAGGGCAGTTTTGTGAGAATTATATATATGCATATATATATATATATATATATATATATATATATATATTTAGATAGATAGATAGATAGATAGATAGATAGATATAGATATATTTAGCCAGACAAGAGCAGGCTTTATACCCTGCCATAAGCTTTTGACTAGGTTTTCAGATCCAGGCATGTATTCCTTCCCATAGAGTGGGCCTCCAGGCCAATTAAAGAGCAGTTGGTTTCCCCCAGAGCAGACATGCCTCTATTGCAACTAATTTGGTCATTTGGCCTGTCTGGCCAAACTTGAGGCTGCCAGTGTCCACTGTTTTAGCCACTGATGATTTCTGTCTACCACAGGGCTGCATGCAGTGCAGCTTTTTCCAGCTTTCAGTTGGCTATACAGGGAGGAGGTTTTCAGCTCAGCACCAGCTTGATTTCTCAGTGACCTTGCCACCCAGGCATCTGAAGTCCTCATCAATAGGATCTTACCATCTGTTTCTCATGGGAAACCAAGGGCCTTGTAATAGCCATTTTCTTTCAGTTTCTGTATGCAGCCAGACATCTTCATGACTATTGCAGGAAACTATAAGAATGTATTGAAAAGCCTCTACCTATCCTAAAATTAAGACTATTCCACAATGACATCTAAAACCACTGGGAAAAATCTCTTCACTTTACTATAGTTTGTGTACCTAACTCCTCCTCCAGTACATTGGTGAATGCATTGCATGACATTAGTTCTAAGTCTATGAAAGTTCATAGAACCTGTTCATAGCAGAACCTGTCATTCAAACTAAGACCTGCTGACAAAGATTCTCATTTTTTTTCTTAAGATTTTGCCTAATCACATTTTCTTCTTCTTTTTTTTTTTTTTTTTTTTTTTTTTGTTTTTGTTTTTTTTTGTTTTCGAGGTAGGGACTCACTCTAGCCCAGGCTGACCTGGAATTCACTATATAGTCTCAGGGTGGCCTCAAACACATGGTGATCCTCCTACCTCTGCCTCCTGAGTGCTGGGACTAAACGCGTGTTACACCACGCCCAGCTCCTAATCACATTTTCTTTTGAGGTAGGGTCTTTCTCTAGCCCAGGCTCAAGCTACCACAACAGGCCCCTATCACATTTTTCATCCCTTGGTCTATGTTTAATTTTATACTGTCTCAGAGTGTATTTATTTATTTTTTTATTTTTATTTTTTTTTGGTTTTTCGAGGTAGGGTCTCACTCTGGTCCAGGCTGACCTGGAATTAACTATGTAGTCTCAGGGTGGCCTCGAACTCACAGTGATCCTCCTACCTCTGCCTCCCGAGTGCTGGGATTAAAGGTGTGCGCCACCACGCCCGGCTCAGAGTGTATTTAAATGACTGTTGTTTCATCAACAATATTTTTAATATTATTTACATATATATACATATACATGTATATGTATATGTATATGTATTTGCAAGCAAAAGGAGAAGGAGAAGAGAGACAAACAGAGAGAGAGAGAAAGAATGGATACACCAGGGCCTCTAGCCACTGCAGATGAACTCCAGATGCATGTGGCACATGTGCATCTGGCTTTACGTGGGTACTGACGAATCAAACCAGTATCCTTAGGCTTTTCAGGAAAGTACCTTAAATGATGAGCCATGTCTCCAGCCCTCATCAATGGTATTTTATAGCTTTTCCTGGTTCCTTTGTTCTTGCTCACTCATCTTGCAAAGAATGAGTTAAGGGTTGGAGAGATGGCTTAGCAGTTAAGGCCCTTGCCTGCAAAGCCAAAGAACCCAGGTTCCATTCCCCAGGACCCACATATGCCATGTGGTGCTTTGATTCAGGTGTCCCCATAAACTTAGGTGTTCTGAATGCCAGGTTTCCAGCTGATGGAGATTTTGGCATTAACACCTTCAGGAGGCAGTGTATTGCTGGGGGTGGGCTTATGGGTGTTATAGCCAGTGTCCCCTTGCCGGTGTTTGGCACACTGTCCTGTTGGTAATGTCCAACCTGTGCTCATGCCATCATTTTCCCTGAGCCTGTAAGCGAAAATAAACCTCTTTTTCCCACAAGCTGCTCTTGGTTGGGTGATTTCTACCAGCAATGTGAACCTGGGTGGAACATGTCATATGCTCTTATCTGCCTCTTTCTCTCACTCTATCTCATAAATAAAATAAATTAAATAAGATAAGTAATAATGAGTTAAAAATTAAAACACAAAGTGTTCTAAAAACAAATCTTTCTGAGTAAAATGGATTAATTTATTTGTCAAATAACACCTAGTATATGAAAATCATTGTGCTAGTCCCTCCTGTTCTACTCTTCTCAATGGTATGACATGGCACGTGTTACATCATATTCTCTAAGAGACAGCAGAACATTAGCTGATCATAACATAACTCCTGAATCTACTTAGACAACATGCAAGGCCTTTACTTAAGAACATATACTAAAGGCTTATTCCTCCCTTCCGGGACTGTCATTATTGAGGATGCACATGGAATGATTGATGCTAACCCCTGTTTCTAAAGTGTAAATCGCATTAATATACTCACTTAAAAAATGAGTACTCATAAAGTAAGGTTAGTACCAAATAACCTTTAAACATTTTTTAGAACTCATCCACTTTGAATGTAAAAAGTTGATTTCTTCTTCGATAAAGTTCACTAATAATGTGACGCTGCTGAAGCCATCGAAATGTCACAGGACTGCAGAGCCAGAAAGTAAGTTGGGATCATTTGGTTCACACCTTTTCCATAAAACATGTGAATATATATGCTATTCAGGATCCATATATTTCTTAGGATAGAAATACATTTAGATATATCTGGAAGAATCGTTATGAATACTTTCAGATAATAGACCTATCCTTTACATTTTAATGTGAATCTTTGACCTCACATTGATTCTTTCTCCTTGTGCCTTAGCATCAGTTATCACAGACTTGTTGAGTTTAACTTCCAGATGATGATAAATTTGAAGAGTAAGGAAGATAGGTTAGTAGTTATATATCTTTCATGCTTAATAATTATAGTCTTTTATAAAACATCAATTCTAAAAGCAGTTTTACTTGCAATGCTCAAGTGAGAATAGATAGACTACATATGTTCTCTTTATTTATAGTGAAAACATTTAAGTGTAACAGCAAGAATGACATTAAAACCTTATCCTTCGCTGGGTGTGGTGGCGAACATCTTTAATCCCAGTACTCAGGAGGCAGAGGTAGGAGGGTCACCATGAATTTGAGGCCATCTTGAGACTACAGAGTGAATTCCAGGTCAGTCTGAGCAAGACCCTACCTCACAGAACCAGAAAAAAAACAAAAAAACAACAACAACAACAAAAAAAAAAAAAAAAACAAAGCAAACAACCAAAAAATATGCCAGTTTTTTTTTTTTTTTTTTTTTTTTTGGTTTTTCGAGGTAGGGTCTCACTCTAGCCCAGGCTGACCTGGAATTCACTATGGAGTCTCAGGGTGGCCTCGAACTCATGGCAATCCTCCTACCTCTGCCTCCCGAGTGCTGGGATTAAAGGCATGCGCCACCACGCCCGGCTAAAATATGCCAGTTTTTCAAGCTCAGAAAAAAGGTATTTTGACTACTATGTAGCTTATTGTCTCAGATTTATACATACTATCCTCATAACATGTTGGTCATCTTTATTTTTCATTATTATATTTTTACTTATTTATTTGCAAGGAGAGAGAGAATGAACCAGGCAGAGCCTCTTGTCATTGCAAGCTAACTCTAGAATCATGCACTACTTTGTGCAGCTGGCTTTACATGGGTGCTGGGTCTCAAACCCAGGTCAGCAGGCTTTGCAAGTAAGCACCTTTAACTACTGAGTCATTTCCCCAGTCCCGTGGTGGTTATCTTTATACTGGGTATTAACAGGTCTTACGATGCCATCTTAGTTCTCATTTGCTATCTTAATAGCTAGCATTTATCTAGCTAAGCACATTAAGTTCTCTATATGCATTACCCCATTCTTATTAATTATTTATTTATTTACGTATATATGAGAGAGAGAATGGGCACCCAGGGCCTCTAGCTACTGCAAATGAATCCATGTGCCACCTTGTGTATCTTGTTTACGTGGGTACTGGGTAATCAAACCTGGGTCCTTAGACTTTACCAGCCAGTGCCTTCAACTTTAAGCCATCTCTTCAGTCCACATAACCCCCACTTAATTATCACAACCTATGAGAGAAATACAATGACAGGCCCATTTTACCATTGAGAAAACTGAGACAGAAAAGTTAAATACCCTACCCAAGATCACAGAGCTAGCAAGAGGTACAGACAGGATTTAAACATGCAGCTCAACCAAATCTTGTACTTTTTTTTTTTTTTTTTTGAAACAGCGCCTCACTTTGTAGCCTCCTCCAGATTGACCTGGAACTCACTAGGAAGACTAACCTCGAAATCATAGCAATCAGCCTGCCTCAGTATCCCAAGAGCTGGGATTACAGGCATGTGCCACCATGCCTGGCTAGAACTTGAGGTTTAATGATCTATAATATCGTAGTACAAGGGCTGGAGAGATGGCTTAGCGATTAAGCACTTGCCTGTAAAGCCTAAGGACCCCGGTTCGAGGCTCAACTCCCCAGGACCCATGTTAGCCAGATGCATAAGGGGGCGCACGCATCTGGAGTTCGTTTGCAGTGGCTGGAGGCCCTAGCGAGCCCATTCTCTCTCTATATATATATTTCTATAGAAATAACAAAAAAAACCTTTTAAAATATTTTAAAAATATTGCAGTAGAAGACATCTGATTAGTTTTATGCCTTCCCAAAACCTGGCAAAAAAAAAAAACTGATAGAAGTTTTCACTGGTACATTATCTAATGTATACAATTTACCTCACAAGAAGTTGACCAAGACAAGTACAGAGTAAATCTGTTATGGAATATAGACCAGTTGTAGAGAATATAAACTTTCATCATAATTTCAACCATTTACCTACTTTTTACAACACTAAGCAATCTCTCCTAAGCCCTTGTTTTCCCATCTGTTAACTAGGAGTGTTCTATGAAGAGCCAACCTGATTCCATTTATTTATTTATTTTTATTTATTTATTTGAGAGCAACAGACAGAGAAAGGCAGATAGATAGAGAAAATGGGTGCGCCAGGGCCTCCAGCCACTGCAAACGAACTCCAGACGCGTGCGCCCCCTTGTGCATCTAGCTAACGTGGGTCCTGGGGAATCGAGCCTCCAACCAGGGTCCTTGGGCTTCACAGGCAAGGGCTTAACCGCTAGGCCATCTCTCCAGCCCCTGACTCCATTTTAATAGCAAGAACCTTTTGATATAATGACTAAGTTAAGTTTCTGTTTCTCTAGGTTTCTATGTCTGAGCTGGGGCCACAAATTGTCTCCTGGTTACTGTTCCCAGGATTGTGCATTCGTAAAGTTCCGGGAAGTAGTTGAACCATAATGGCTGGTCTGCTTCTGTCTCCATGCTTACTTGCCTCTCAAAACCCCCTGCCCTGTGACTTCTATGGTTTCACCCTATAAAAAGAGCCTGAGAAGCTGACTCGGGGCTGCTTTCTGCACCCCGCCTTAGGGAAGCAGCCGCCAGACTGGCTCTATAGTGCACAATTAAACGCTTGCTTCAATTTGGCCATAATTTGTGGTCTGTCGTCTTTGTTCTAGCAAATTCTGGGTTAATATAATGAAGACTCCACTGAGATAGAGACTCCTAACCCAAATTCTCTCTGCGCCTCCAGGACTGAAGCATCGCTCCCAGGGGGTGTGGCGCTTTGAAGATGTTCCAAGACCCCAGGACACGCCTTCGGTTCCACGGACAGCCGATATGAACGGCTGCACAAGGGTAAGTCATAGTAAGACATTTCCTTCTATAACATCTGGTACTGGTTCTGGTGGGATTGCTACTAGGGACAAAGAGGTATCTGACGAGGCACATTCACGCTCTTGTCAGTGCAATTTAAAGTCATTGTACTGCCCACCTGGTTCAGGACAACTGCGGAGCCCGTAGTGTCCACTTGGTCCTGGTTCTAGGCAATAGCAAGACGTCGCAGTGTCTACTTGGTTCTGGTTTTGGGGCCCATATACCATTCGATTGTTGTCTGTCCTTTGTCTTTTGTTTGTTCTTTTGTGTCTTGTCCTTTTGTTTAGTGTTTGTTTTGTCCTTTTGTGCTTAACATTTTTGTATCCTCCTAGGAACTGCATATCAAGTCACAGGTTGTCTTTGGGAGACCTGGACACCCTGACACCCCAGGTAAATTGAAACTTGGATATTAAAAATTGAAATTGAGACTTGAGGTGGCTTGATTCAGATGTCCCCATAAACTTAGGAGTTCTGAATGCTAGGTTCCCCGTTGATGGAGATTTGGGAATCAATGCCTCCTGGAGGTAGTATGTTGTTGGGGGTAGGCTTATGGGTGTTATAGCCAGTGTCCCCTTGCCAGTGTTTGGCACACTGTCCTGTTCCTGGTGTACAGCTGATGCTGGCTAGGAGGTGATGTCCAACCTCTGCTCATGCCATTGTTTTTCCCTGCCATTGTGAAGTTTCCCCTCAAGTCTGTAAGCCAAAGCCAAAACAAACCCCTTTTTCCCACAGGCTGCTCTTGGTCGGGTGATTTCTGCCAGAAATGCGAACCTGACTGCAACAAGACTAATCAAGTTTTGGTTTGGAAAATCCTGAATATGAAATCAGAAATATACTCAAAGTAATTCTGAGGTTTGGTTTTGGTCTCCAGAGTTACAAATAGAATAGGAATTTAAAATGGGAATACATAGCTTCTGAATAAAGGAATGAATGAATGAATGTGTGAGGGGAAAATGTGTCTGGAGTCTATATTAAAAGTGCACTTAGAACGCATGTGTGTATATATGAGTGTGTGTGTGGCTCACAGCCCTAAGATTGCAGAATGATAAGGCTTTGCCTTCTGTCTGTTCTGCAGCACCAACATAGTGGGAAATTCATTGTGGGGGATTGTCCTTCACAAAACCCACTGTCCTAGACTGCATGGCAAACTTTTACTCTTGACTGTCCCCCAGGAAGGAACACTGACAGTAATTAAAATCATAGGCAGAAAAAAAAATGCAAGATTTTCCTACTTTCAAAAATTTATAAAATGACAGGATCAGAAAGCTGCCTTGTATTTCTGAGGAAAGTCCAAAACTATCTCTGGAATTTTAGGGGAAGAGGGGAGAGGGAAATTATGCTGTCCTGCTGTGTTCCCCAGGGGCAAAGAGTAGATAAAAAAATAACTAAGTTCTCTGTCAATCCCTGACAGATGCTAGAACCTGGGAAAAAAACGTCTTGCTCTCACATGCTATGGCTGGGACAATTCTCCATAACAAAGATTAAAGTAGGGGACTACACATGAACAGGCACCTGCAATGTGTCACCTAGTGCTTTCCTCTGAAGGGCTTGATCTGCAGATGGCCAGGTGGTCCTGGGAATAAGAGGAGGAGCCTAACTCACAAGGCTCACTGTTGGTCAGAAAGACAAGACACAGACCTCTCTGGAGTTTATGCCATCCCCAGGAGAATCCCTGGTGGCTCTTAGCTTTTCTACCTTGTAGAGCCATGGGGGTTACAGGAGCAGTGAGTCTCAGGATCCTGGCCCCAGCATGATGATGGATGAGTCCCAAATTGCTATGAACAGATGGGGACTTCTTATTTAAAAAAAAAAAAAATGCAACTTTTTTTTTTTCCCCGAGGCAGGGTCTCGCTCTAGCCTAGGCTGACCTGGAATTCTCTATGTAGTCTCAGAGTGGCCTCCAACTCACGGCAGTCCACCTACCTCTGCCTCCTGAGTGCTGAGATTAAAAGCATGCACCCCCACACCTGGCGCAATTGTTTTTAAGTTTATCTCTCTGTGCATCTATGGGACTACTAACAGGCAACAGTCTCAAGATTTATACTTAGATTTAGAAGTACTCAATAATGAATTTGTCAGAAAACTTCTAAAATTTCTAATAATGTTCAAATCTGCTTTCTTATTCTAAAAAATATGTTTCAGGCTATTCTGGGTAAATATAAATCAAATCTGGTCTACTCTTCTATAAAGAGGTCATTCAAAAAGCCTTTTGAGGAAGAAAAAAAAACTTAAATGGTCATATTAAAAGTCTTATGGTAAGGACAATAAAAGTTTTTGTTGGTAATTATAAGATGAACTGACTAAATAAAATGGGCCCAGCATGGTGGCACATGCCTTTAATCTCCGCACTTGAGAGGGAGAGGTTAGGAGGATCACCGTGAGTTCGAGTCACCCTGAGACTACTTAGTGAATTTCAGGTCAGTCTGACCTAGAGTTAGACTCTACTTCAAAAACCAAACAGAGAGAGAGAGAGAGAGGGAACTTTAAATGTTGAATTGTAAATGTTTGATGAAAAATATTGTTACACAGTGGTTACAGGCTGCAAAATAAAAGTATGTAAATGAAAATATGAATAAACTTAAATAAGGTTACAATCGTAATTAACTAAATTCTAAAATACTTGAACAGATTACAGACTTCTTGAGATATAAAATGACTATTAACCTAATGCTTATATCAGACTAACAAAGGATGGCCCTGGCTGGTAGCAAGTTGTTATGGAATTCAGGTTGTAAACTTAATACTTAAAACTTTGGGCTAGAAAAGTGGCTTAGCAGTTAAGGTGCTTGCTTGCAAAGCCAAAGAACCCAGGTTCCATTCCCCAAGACCCATGTAAGCCAGATGCACAATGGGGTGCACACATCTGGAGTTTGTTTGCAGTGGCTGGAGGCCCTGGCATGCCCATTTTCTCTCTCTCTCTCTCTCTCTCTCTCTCTCTCTCCACCTGCCTATTTCTGTATCTCTCTCTTAAATAAATAAAACAAAATAATAAAAATAAACTTATAATCGGGAATGGTGGCACGCGCCTTTAATCCCAGCACTTGGGAGATAGAGGTAGGAGGATTGCCATGAGTTGAGGCCACCCTGAGACTCCATAGTGAATTCCAGATCAGCCTAGGCTAGGGTGAAACCCTACCTTGTAAACAAAACAAAACAAAAACATAACTTTTACTCATTGATGTTAATCTGGCCATGATATGGTTGTGAAAGTCTGACTTTAGAGTACTCAGCCAAGTTAGCTAGGTTCTTCTATTTGTCAACCTTATAACTAAATCTTAAAGTTAAAATTGGCTCATTAGGGCTGAAGGGATGGCTTAGTGGTTAAGGTGTTTGCCTACAAAGCCAAAGGACCCAGGTTCAGTTCCACAGGACGTTAGCCAGATGCACAAGGTGGCGCATGTGTCTTGAGTTTGTTTGCAGTGGCTGGAGGCCCTGGCATGCCCATTCTCTCTTTCTCTCTGTCAAGTAAATAAATAAATAATTGACTCATTAATATTTAATTCTCTTTCAAGGTTATTATATCTAAAACCCTGCCTCAAAAAAATCTCAAAGCCAGGCGTGGTGGCGCACGCCTTTAATCCCAGCACTCGGGAGGCAGAGGTAGGAGGATCGCTGTGAGTTCGAGGCCACCCTGAGACTCCATAGTGAATTCCAGGTCAGCCTGGGCTAGAGTGAGACCCAACCTCGAAAAACCAAAAAAAAAAAAAAAAATCTCATAAATGGGGAGGGGATATAATGGAGAATGGAGTTTCAAAGGGGAAAGGGGGGGGTATTACCATGGGATATTTTTTTAAGCTATTTTTATTTATTTATTTATTTAAGAGTGACAGACATAGAAAGAGGCAGAGAGAGAGAGCAGAGAGAGTGAGAGAGAAAGAGAGAGAATGGGCGCGCCAGGGCCTCCATCCACTGCAAACGAACTCCAGACGTGTGTGCCCCCTTGTACATCTGGTTAACGTGGGTCCTGGGGAATTGAGCCTTGAACCAGGGTCCTTAGACTTCACAGGCAAGCACTTAACCGCTAAGCCATCTCTCCAGCCCACCATGGGATATTTTTTTGTAATTATGGGAGTTGTTAATAAAAATTTGGAAGAAAAAATCTTACAGAGGAATTATTTAGTCTCTTTTCCTATTCTATAAGATAAATTGACCACATTTGGAGACACTGAACAGTCTTTATCTGCTGTACACTTGGGTACTATTCCTCAATTCTTCCAACAATCACAATCTTAATACAGATTTAACTTACATCATTACTGAGTAAGTTTACTAAAGTGCAACAGGCAAAATTATAAAGTTAGTTAAGATTTAAATAGTTATAGATTTTGTCATGAAATTTTGTGTATATTTGAATTTACTATACTTCTACAAAATCAATTTGGAGGAGATTAAAAGTATTTCTGGCTCAATACTTAAAGATGCTTGTTTGCAAAGCCAGATGCACATAGTGGAGCATACATTTAGAAATTGTTTGCGATGACAAATGGCCCTGGCATGTCCATTCCCTCTCTTTTCCATAAGACTTGTCTCCTTTTTCATTAGAACATAGTAGTTTGTACCAGTTCCTCTATTGTTTGGGTATGTTAAATACAGATGAATTAACTTCAGAAACTGAGTTATAGATTGGGTGTACATCTTATTTCGCTTTTAAACATGCTAAATCTCATACACACACACACACACACACACACACACACACACACACACACATTATATGAAGGTATCCTGATTCTGATGAACTTTAAAAATGGCAAAGTGTTTCATGTCTTTATGTTTAAGTGAAAAGTAATAAAAATTTCTTGTTTATTTTGAATTCTAAGTAGATCTTTTGTTCCTAGTAGCCTCATGTGCCTAAAATAAATGAACTCTACTTTTTGTCAATATCAGACTTTTCTAGCTACCAGAATATTGAAATCTGGTTCATATAAAGTCCATGATGTTTGGCTATCAAATAAGCAAAACTATTCAGCTGAACCAATCAATAATGATAGCATAAAAAAGAAAATGAAAAGTTTTAGATCTTACATTTCATTTGCTTAATATTATTTTTGGCCAATCAGATAATTGTAACAAAAAACTTGAAAATTTTCTAAAGTTTTTCTTAATGTGCTTTTTTCTCTTAAAAAATTAAAGACTAGAGTAAATTTTTCTTTTCTTGAGGTAGGGTTTCACTGTAGCTCAGAATGACCTGGAATTTACTATGAATTCTCAGGATGGCCTCAAACTCACAATCATCCTCCTACCTCTGTCTCCCAAGTGCTGGGATTGAAGGTGTGCACCATCACACCTGGCTGTAATTTTTGTTTATTTGCTTTTTTGAGAAGAGGGTCTCACTACAGCTCAGGCTGACCTAGAACTCACTCTGTAGTCCCAGGCTGGCCTCAAACTCAGAGTGATCCTAACTGTCTTCCAAATGCTGAGATTAAAAACATGCACAATTATACCTGACTAGAACCCTGTAATTTCAAAATGATTCCTGTCTTGTTCATGCTGGTTTTGCTGGATGATTTGGTCATTGTGACTTTGTTCTTAGGAAAACTAAGGAAGCTCCCCATGTCTTAGGGAAACCTGTTGAATATAAACAACGTTAATATAGTGTGTCTGAGCTTTACATAACAGTCATAAATATTTCTTAATTAAGCCATAAAATTGTTCAATGGTAAAAGGTAATTATTTAAGAAATTACTTTGCGGGCTGGAGAAATGGCTTAGTGGTTAAGCGCTTGCCTGTGAAACCTAAGGACCCCTGTTTGAGGCTCGAGGCTTGATTCTCCAGGACCCACGTTAGCCATATGCACAAGGGGGCGCAAGCATCTGGAGTTCGTTTGCAGTGGCTGGAGGCCCTGGCGCACCCATTCTCTCTCTCTGTCTCTCTATCTGCCTCTTTCTGTCTCTGTCACTCTCAAATAAATAAATAAAAATGAACAAAAAAAATTAAAAAAAGAAATTACTTTGCATCTGTCACAATGTCTCTAATGTATACTAAAATCAGGCTAGCTTAACTCAACAATGACCAGGTTTGACTTTATTCTTAAGCTGTGTATAATCAGTCCCAGCCAATGTTTTATTTAAGTAACTTCATTGCGTATAGATACATTGATATTTAAGACATGATTCCTGCCCTAGAAAAATAATCTTAAACTGCTGTTCTGCCCCCAGTTTGGGGAGTAATTGGTGCATGCATAGGTATACAGACTAGTCAAAGTTGTTTTCTTTTTTTTTTTTTTTTTTGGTTTTTCGAGGTAGGGTTTCACTCTAGCCCAGGCTGACCTGGAATTCACTATGGAGTCTCAGGGTGGCCTCGAACTCACGGCGATCCTCCTACCTCTGCCTCCCGAGTGCTGGGATTAAAGGCGTGCGCCACCATGCCCAGCTGTCAAAGTTGTTTTCAAACACAGATGACAAGTTTTTATACTGTCTTATCTTTTTCTGATATACAATATCTTGATTAAATCAATTGGCTTAAAGATATTGATAAAAATAATTGATAAACCGGGCGTGGTGGCGCATGCCTTTAATCCCAGCACTCGGGAGGCAGAGGTAGGAGGATCGCCGTGAGTTCGAGGCCACCCTGAGACTCCATTGTGAATTCCAGGTCAGCCTGGGCTAGAGTGAGACCCTACCTTGAAAAACAAAAAAACAAAAAAAAAATTGATAAAATATTGTTTTCAGGGCTACTAAAATGTTCTACTTGTATATATAACTGACAGGTACTTAAAAGATAAAATGTGTATATTTTTTATGTTCCAGATGTACCTTATACTGTCACCTGAAAACTAAATTTAAATACGAATCAGAATGATTTTAAGCTTTTATGTCATTCTCTGTCCAGATCTGCTTTGCTAACCAGATATGTTCTGTACCATTTTAACTAAATCTGTTTTGATAATCAGATATGTATAATCTCTGAGTGATTGATAATCATATATAGAAGCCAAAGTCAGTTGGAAATATCAGAGCTAAAAGGATAGCCAATATTTTGTTTCCTGCTCCCAGGTCAGAAGGCCACAGGTGATGATGGGACAGTACTAACTTGTAGCCTCTGTTAAGTCATCTGTCTTCTTGATTAGAGAGGATATGGAGACCTAGAGATGAATTCCAAGTCAATGCATCTGCAATAGGAGAGTCGCATTGGAAGAAAATCAGTTCTTCAGGCTTCCCAAAAGAGGGAGGGCCACTTGGTGTTATAGTCAGGTTTGCATTGCTGTAGAAATCACCCAACCCAGAGCAGCTTTTGGGGAAACAAGATGTTTATTTTGGATTACAGGCTTGAGTAGGAAGCTCCATGATGGCAGGGAAAATGATGGCATGAGCAGAGGGTGGACATCACCCCCTAGCCAACATCAGGTGGACAATAGCAACAGGAGAGTGTGCCAAACACTGGCATGGAAACTGGCTATAGCACCCATAAGACTGCCCCCAATAATATACCACCTCCAGGAGACTTCAATTTCCAATTGCCATCAGCTGGGGAACCTAGCATCCAGAACACCTAAGTTTATAGGGGGTGCCTGAATCAAACCACCACAGTTGGTCAGCATGGCCTTGACTTATCCTAGCAGATGACAATGCTGAGAGTCATAGAACTCCTCACATGTCCCTAAAAGTCTCTCCTACAGCACCATTATTGACCTCCAAAATATATAGTTAATTCTGCCATTCTGCATGGTCTTAATCACCCAATAAAAAACTATAACCACAAAATGTTACAATATAAACAGACTCAGACTTATAGGCTCCCCTGTCTGATGCTGGCTTACAGTACTAAACTAACATTAATGCATGCCTTCTGCCTCTGCCTGTCCCTGATTAGGCAGCCACTGTTGCCTTTAAATAATAATTCCAAACATTGTCCTCATTGGTTATGTTCACCTGATAGTTACTGATTAGTATTTGTCCAGTCTATCCTTGATATGTTATATTAAAGGAGGAATATCACTAAGGACTGCTCTCAGACCCCCATCCTAGCATGTAAAAGCAATTTAGAATTCTAGCTATTTGTACTTGCTGATGTGTACTTACTGATTGTTCAAACATGTCTCTTACTCACATTTATAGAGGTAAACTAGATTTGCTTGTCATCAATGGTACTCCCTTAAAATTTGTAAAGCAAGGGGCCCCACATTCCCTCAGGGAACTGGGCCCATACCCATCAACCAAAGGGTATAAATTCATCACTCCAAAGTCAAGAGCACAATGTCCTCAGCTGATTGTAGCAGCTAACAGATTACCAGAAACCCAGAGGGTCCCCTTCAAGTCAAGCTCCAGAGGACACCCACCCTTGACAAAGAGACTACAGCCCTGTTCTGTCACTCAGGAAGCTGACTAGTCTATGCGTCTATGCACAGCAGAAGCTTGAGGAATTCAACATGAGATTTAAAAAATGGACATAATGTTAAACCGGGCTTGGTGGCGCACGCCTTTAATCCCAGCACTTGGGAGGCAGAGATAGGAGGATCGCCTTGAGTTCGAGGCCACCCTGAGACTCCATAGTGAATTCCAGGTCAGCCTGAGCTAGAGTGAGACCCTACCTCGAAAAACCAAAAAAAAAAAAAAAAAAAAAAAAATGGACATAATGTGCACTGTGCCTGGATAAAAAAAATTACATGTTAGAATATAAGGGATTATGACTGGGAAGATAAGAAAAATGTAAAGTCACTATTAGAGTTAACTGCTAAGAAACTGAACTTATCTCTGTCAGTAGTTGAAGGAATCCCAAAAGAGGTAACTGGTTTCAATCTTTGTTCAATTCCCCCCTCCCCCCCCCTTTAACTGCTCTTATCTTAGCTGTAGCAGGCCCTTTATTACTTGTCTTAGTGGCCCTCACAATTGGGTCATGCATTCTGTAGGACATTGCTAATTTTGTATCCAGATAGATAGAAACTGCTAAGATACTTGCTCTTCATAAACATTATCAACTAATACAGCCAATGGAAATCCTCCCCTCCCATCAAAGATTTGACAGGGATACATAAGAAAAGGAGGAAATGAGGGACTGGTGAAATGGCTTAGCAGTTATGGCATTTGCCTGCGAAACCAAAGGACCCAGGTTCAATTCCCCAGGACCCACGTAAGCCAGATGCACAAGGGGCACATATGTCTGGAGTTCATATGCAGTGGCTAGAGGACCTGGTGTACCCATTCTCTCTTTCTCTCTATCTGTCTCTTTCTCTGTCATAAATAAATAAATAAAATATATTTTAAAAAAAGAAAAGGGGTGGGGAATAAAGAGCCAACCTGACTCCACTTAATAGCAAGAGCCATTTTGATATAATGACTAAGTTAAGTTTCTATTTCCCTAAGTTTCTTTTTTCTCAATTTAATTTTTATGTATTTATTTAATTGACAGAGAAAGAGGGAGAGAGAGAGAGAGAGAGAGAGTGAGAGAGAATGGCATGCAAGGGTCTCCAGCCACGGCAAATGAGCTCCAGATGCATGCGCCCCCTTGTGCATCTGGCTAACGTGGGTCTTGGGGAATCAAACCTGGGTCCTTTGGCTTTGTAGGCAAATGCCTTAACCACTAAGCCATCCCTCCATCCCTTTTTCTCTAAGTTTCTGTGTCTGAACTGGGGCCACAAATTGTTCCCTGGTTACTGTTCCCAGGATTGTGTATTCACAATATTTCGGGAAGTAGTTGGACGGTAATGGCTGGTCTGCTTCTGTCTCCATGCTTGCTTGCCTCTGAAACTCCCTACCCTGTGACTTCTAAGGTTTTGCCCTATAAAAAGAGCCTGAGAAGCTGAGTCAGGGCTGCTCTCTACACCCCACCTCAGGGAGGCAGCCGCCAGACCAGCTCTGTTGTGCACAATTAAAAGTTTGCTTCAATTTGGCCATAATTTGTGGTTTGTGGTCTTTATTCTCACAAATTCTGGGCTAACATTCTAGTTTATGGTAATTATTTTTTGATAATTTTCATACATACATGTATATAATTTTTGTTCCTATTCACTCCATTACCTCCTTTCATCCCTCTCTCCCTCCCACTGAGCCCCTTCTTCTTCCCAAGTAGTACCCTTTCTACACTTCCACTTTGATGGCTTTTTGTTGTGATCCACTGAGTTTAATTTAATTAGGGCTACTTAAATGAGCATGGGTGGGGAGGTTATTTACTGAGTCTGGCCAATTTAGTACTAAATTTGTTATGCTACTGAATAAAACATAACTCCCTCTACTCCAGCAACCATTAACTACCAGTAACTTCTCAGGGAGGGATGGAATATTGATGGGCTCAATACCATGCAGTTATCATTCAGATAATCACAACTGTTGTGAATTCATGAGTTCAACAGCCATGTCATGTTTGGAAGACAGTGTTCCATAGCACTGCTCCCCATCCTTGGCTCTTACATTCTTTCTGCTCCCTCTTCTACAACATGCCCTGACCCTGGGATGGGGGGGGGGGCAATATAGATGTCCCATTTAGGGCTGAGCATTTAATAGTCACTTATTTTCAATACTTTGATGAGTTGTAATCTCTCAATAATCACATTCACCAAAAAAAATAAAATAAAAATCTGTGACCAAAGGTGAGAGCAGCACTAATCTGTGGCATAAACCTAAATATTTGGAATATGGTAACTGCTGTTGTTAGTTCCAGATTAACAAAGTCTAGTTTCTTCCTTCCCTTCTTCCTTCCTTCCTTCCTTCCTTCCTTCCTTCCTTCCTTCCTTCCTTTCTTTCTTTCTTTCTTTTTTTCTGAGGTAGCATATCACTCTGGCCCAGGATGACCTGGAATTCACTATGTAGTCTCAGGGTGGCCTCGAACTCATGGCAATCCTCCTACCTCTGCCTCCCGAGTGCTGGGACTGAAGTGTATGCCACCACACTTGGCTAAAATCTAGTTTCGTATGAACCCAATATGTAGCTTTACTTGTCTTCACCAGCCGTACTTTTCTTCCAATGCATAGAGCTAACCTTAGAAATGGAAAAAAAAAAAAAAAAAAAAAAAAAAAAAAAAAAAGGATCACAACAAATTCAGAATTACTTGTTTGTGTTAAACATTTGAAGTAACTGACTAAATGAAATATTTATTTCACCAATACAATATCCTTTTGCGTAAATATTGTACCTATGATAATAGAGAAAAGAGGAAGAGGTCTCTAAGTAACTAATAGCAGTATTAACCTTTTAAGCATAAAATCAAGATAAGGTGGTCATGACCATTAAGGAGCAGTCAGATGGTATATGGTAAATGCGACACCTTACAGTAACCGAGTGAAAGTAAAAATAAAATAAATCAAAGACAACTGTGTTAATGAGTCAACCAAAGTTACGATTTGAAGTTTCTGTCAGGATGAATCATTCTTTGTGTACATCTTCACCACCAGCATGACTGTACTCTGGATGAATAAAGAGCAAGGACTCACAAGATGGTCTCCTCAGTCGTATTACCATATACTTAGGGAAAACTCAGTTGCTCAGGGGAACATCAAATTGTGTAAAACATTGCCCTGGCCCTACTCTCTAGGCCAATAGCAGGCAACCAGGGTCTCTAGGAGGTTACCTGAACTGAGCCTAGGAAGTTTTGTTCTACGGGAGATAAATGACCTCCGAAAGGTAGTAGGGCTGGGTGTGGTGGCCCATGCCTTAATCCCAGCATTTAGGAGGCCAAGGTAGAAGAATCACTGTGAGTTTAAGGCCAGCCTGAGACTACATATTGAATTCTAGGTCAGCATGGACTATAGCAAGACCCTACCTTAAAAAAACAAAACAAGAACAACAAGGAATCACAAGAAATCAAAGAATACACCTAAAAAGAGCCAGACTTAGGAGCAGAGATCCTATTAGTAGGCAGGAACTTTTGGGGCTAGTTTGTTTTTTAAATTTATTTTTATATTGTTATTTATGAGAGAGAGAGAGAGAGAGAGAGAGAGAATGGGCGCTCCAGGGCCTCCAGCCACTGCAAATGAACTTAAGATGCATGCACCACCTTGTGCATCTGGCTTATGTCTGTCCTGGGGAATCAAACTGAGTCCTTTGGCTTTTCAGGCAAGTGCCTTAACTGCTAAGCCATCTCTCCAGTCCCTATTGGGCTAATTTGAACATAGGGAAAGTAGATGTTTCTATGATCTACCATATTATAAAAATTCACTACTGTTTGTATCCCACCTCCTTAAATTCACACATTGTAATCTTAAACTTCAATGTCATTGTATTAGAAAGCGGACATTTCCTAAGGTCTTTTCATGTGAATATGAAATGTCCCCTTCAGGCTCATGTGTTTAAATGCTTGGTCACCTACTGGTGGCGCTATTTGGGTAGGTTGTTGGACCCTTTGCTCATGGCATATGCATGACATGTATAAGGAACTTGCTGGAAATAGATAGCTTGAATTCCTTGCTTCTTGACTGTTAATGTGATATAACCAGCTGCTTCATGTTCCTGTAGCCATAGTGGTCAGCTGCTCCCATGCCTTTCCCACCATGATGGGTTGCACTGTAAGCCAGAATAAATCTTTCCTCTCTTATGTTGCTTCCTGTTACTTACTTGGTCACAATGATGAGAAAAGGAGCTGATATATAAGGTGACTAAGTCATGAGGGTGAAACCTGTACTGCTCTTATAAAAGGAACCACAGAGCTGCCTCACTATGTCTGCCATGGGAGGAAGGGGACACACACACATGTGCACACACACATATGCACGTGCGTGTGCGCACGCGCGCGCACACACACACACACACACACACACACACACATCCACAGTCCACAACTGAGATAAGAACTGGCATGAAGATGTCACAATGGTGGCACATTCATCTTGGATTTCCTGGCTCTAGGACTGTGAAAATCAGTCCATGGTATATCATAGTAGAAGTACTATGTCTTTTCTAATGAGGAGGATGTAGCTTGAACTAGGTCAATGTAGTTCTTGTTTGCTTGTTTTTCTTTATTTTCTTTCTTTATTTTGAGAGAGAGAGAAAGAGGGAGGGAGAGAAAAAGAGAGAGAGAGAGAGAAAATGGCATGCCAGGGCCTCCAACCACTGCAAATGAACTCCAGATGCATGCACCACCTTGTGCATCCGACTTATGTGGGTCCTGGGAAATCAAACCTGAGTCCTTTTTTGTTTTGTTTTGCTTTGTTTTGAGGCAGGTTCTTACTCTAACCCAGACTTCCCTGGACCTCACTTTTTTTAGCCTAGACTGGTGGTGAATTCATAACAATCCTACTACCTCAGCCTCCCTAGTCCTGTGATTATAGCCATGGGCTACCACATATGACCCTGACATATGGAAGTCATTAAGGAAAATGATAGCAGGTTAATGTTTTTGAAAAACATCTATCCTGACTTTGATATTCAGATTTACCTCCATCAAATGCCAAACTAATGGCTAATAATTATCTATCGAACTAAATATAGCCAGTATACATATATTTTTTTCTTGGTGTTAGGGATCAAACCCAATGCCTTGAACATACTAGGCAAGCACTCAACCACTGGACTACTACATCCCCAACCCTTGTTTCATTTATTTATTTTTGAGACAGTCTCTCCCTCTTCTCTTCCAACCCTGTTTACGTGTACGTATGTGTGTGCACGCTCACATGCGGGTACGCTTGCTGATAGGCATGAGAGTACAACCCAGGCAGGCCTTAAACTCATGGTCATCCTGCCTCTGTCTCTGAGTGCTACATGGTTTTCCTAAGGCTAAAATTACATTGTTTCATAGTTAGCACATGCAATCCACATAGAACTCTAAAGTTGTCTGTAATTGCGGTTAGTATTTGTTGGGTCCTTACCATATTCTGAGAATTCTTCTAAGTGATCAAATGTATGCAAGCTCAGTTATTTCTCAAAACAATGCAAATAAGGTTGGACTTGCTATTATCCCAATTTAATAGAAGAAAATTGGAGACCTAAAGGCTAAGCCCCTGCTCAACACCCACAGCTAGTCAATGACAGCATGCACTTACCACGCACCATTCTGTTCCCTTTATCCTTTCTCATGCAGACCTCTCCTGTAATTAGATACATTACTCTCCTTGCAAACATGTGATTATATAATACCTTTTCATAATGAGCCTTTGTTTTCCCCACACAGTAAATCATAAAGGTCTTTAGAAAGCAAGATGTAGCCAAGGGTCAGGCTTACTGGGTTCTAGGGCATTGCTGCTTCTACTCCTTTTTAAATGACAAAACTGAGGGAGGGCCCCCCCTCCCCGGTGCTGGGGACTGAATCCAGGGTCTCTGGGCCTTGTACATACTAGGCAACTGTTCCACTACTGAGCTACAGCCCTGAAACATTTCTTCAGTCATGATTTTATAGTGATGAGCTCTTAGTCAAGTTCATTAACAGAGAGTTCTATTTCCCTAGTTCTACCCTAACCCACCCTTCTCGCCTGAGATAGAGTGCAGGGCTCTTTGCACTTTCTAAGCATACACTCTATAGCTGTAGGCCTTACCCAATCGATGGTTTCAAATATCACTTTCCAAAATGGGAAACGTGCTAGAATATAGCATCTCTATGTATCTCATTTGCTTGGCCACACAGTACACATAAAGTTCACGTAATGTTCTTTCAGAAGACACCAGCACTACTAGTAATGGCACACCCACCCGCCATGTAAAACATAAGACTTCTTGCATTTTGGTTTGCTTTTTTCTTTCTGTCTTTTTTTTTTTTTTTTTTTTTTTTTTTGAGACAGGGTCTCACTATATGTCCCAGGCTAGCCTCAAACTCACAATTTTTTTTTTCTCCACTTCCCCAGGGTTAGTTTTCCAGGCATGTGCCACACACATTTTGCTTAAAACATATCCATTAAGTAAAGTACTATGCTGTGTTCAAATGCCACCTAATTAATCCTTTTGTGTATGTGTGTTTCTATTTTAGTATACCATTGGGCTCTTTGGTTTCTTATCTACCCAAATTTTACAGTTTACTTTTTCTTTTTTCTTTTCTTTTTCTTTCTTTTTCTTTTTTGGTTTTTTGAGATAGGGTCTCACTCTAGCCCAGGCTGTCCTGGAATTCACTATGTGGTCTCAGGGTGAACCTCCTACCTGTGCCTCCCGGGTCCTGGGATTAAAGATGTGTGCCGCCATGCCCGGCTGCTTTTTCTTTAATGACGAATTCAACAAGTTTTTATTGAATGCCACAGTTCAATATGCATTTTGTACACAGTTATCTCATTTGCTGTATCTATATATAGTTTGCTTTATATGTATATAAATATACATATACATACATAAATATATACATATATATTTAAATATTTACTTATTTACAAAGAAGGAGAGAGAGAATGGGCATCCCAGGGTCTCTTGCCACTGTAAAAACTTCAGATGCATGTGCCGCTTTGTGCATCTAACTATACATGGTACTGGGGAATTGAACCTGGGCCATCAGGCTTTGCAAAAAAGTGCCTTAACCTCTGAGACATCTCTCCATCCTTTTTATGTCATGTTTATTAAATTTTATGGTTTTAATAATTTTAAATATTCCCAAAAAGAAAGCTGTGTGAAAATGCATACTCAGGGCAGTCTAATTCACATTTGTCTCATTTTCATACATCGCTTACAGTTTTTTTTTCCTGAAGGGCAGACTTAATGTATATATATGCAGTACATGTGTGTGTCTGTGTGTGTGTGTGTGTGTGTGTGTGTACAAGTGTGGATATGCACATGGACAGTTGAGACGTATATAGAAACTTGAATTACATTTATAAATGAATATATTACAAAGTCAAATCAAGATGTTCAAAACATTAAGATTATTAATAAAGCATAGATAGATTTAGCATGATATAGCTTAATAAACCAAGCAATCATATTTACAATATTGATGAGGAAAATAAAAATATTTCATTTTGTCCTTAAAGCATCTTGTCCTCCTTATCTATATCATGGTATGATGGCAGCCCTTCACACCCGCTTGCTATATTAATGAAAATAGAACTGTGACATTTGCACTGGTAATTATTAGAGGAACTTAGCTAAGAAGTTGCTATTGATCTACTATTTAAAATTTTATTTAGTTAGTTTATGTTACTGGGGATTAGTAAGGTATTTTTTTTTTCCTTTAGGGTTTTTTCAAAATAGAGTCTCACTTTAGTCTAGGCTAACTCACTCTGTAATCCCAGGCTACCCTCAAAGTCACAATGATCCTCCTACCTCTGTCTCCTGAATGCTGGGATTAAAGGTATGAGCCACAATATCTGGCTGCAAGGCTATTTTTTAATTTTTTTGTTTATTATTTATTTATTTGAGAGCGACAGACAGAGAAAGAGGCAGATAGAGAGACAGAGAGAGGATGGGCGCGCCAGGGCCTCCAGCCACTGCAAATGAACTCCAGACACGTGCACTCCTTGTGCCTCTGGCTAACGTGGGTCCTGGGGAACTGAGCCTCGAACCGGGGTCCTTAGGCTTCACAGGCAAGGGCTTCACCGCTAAGCCATCTCTCTAGCCCAAGGTTATTTTTAAAAAAGTTATTGACAAAACTATTTTATCACCAAAAAGCCTTCCTTAAAAAACTTCATTGTTAAACCGGGCTTGGTGGCCCACGCCTTTAATCCCAGCACTCAGGAGGCAGAGGTAGGAGGATCACCATGAGTTCGAGGCCACCCTGAGATTACATAGTAAACTCCAGGTCAACCTGAGCTACAGTGAAACCCTACCTCGAAAAACCAAAAAAAAAAAAAAAAGCTTCATTGTTGGTGTGGTGGCCCACTCCTTTAATCCCAGCACTGTAACTCATTTAGGGAACTAACACATTATGAAATTATTCAGAATATATTACAAAGCTTCCTTAAATTATTCTCCAGTAATCAGGGTCTTAATTTGGGTCTTTTAAAATTTTGTTTTGTTTTTCAAGGTAGGGTTTCACTAGAGTCCAGGATGACTTGGAATTTACTATGTAGTCTCAGGGTGGCCTCAATCTCATTGTGATCCTCCTACCTCTGCCTCCTAAATGCTGGGATTATGCCCAGCCGGTTTTTAAATTTTTTAAAAATTCTTGTTATTTGAGAGAGAGACATTGGGAATTTGTACCCCAGGTCCTCCTGCTCTCACAAAACAATTCCCGATGCATGCACTACTTTGTGTATCTGGTTTTGCATGAGTACTGGGAAAGTGAACCCCAGGCAGCAGGCTTGGCAAACAAGTGCCTTGAACCACTGAGCCATCTCTCCAGCACCAGTTTTTGTTTTTTCCTCTTTAAATAAAGTTTTGTTTATAACTCAGGCTGTCCTCAAAATCGCTATGTCCTTGCCCCAATTTCTCAAGTGCTGTGATCAGTAATGTGCTTCACCACATATGGCCAAGATATTAATTATTGGAGATGAATGTATTTACTGAATTTAGCCCTATAGACAGTTTTGGTTTGGGCAGCAGAATGCTGTCAGGTCTGGCTTTGTGTTTCTCCATTTGTAGAAACTAAGTCAGAGCTACTGGAAGGGTAAAGCTAATGTTAGGGCCAAACAAATCCAGTGGCCAGTGTCACTATCTGGCCTCTTCTTCCTGATAATGTGTGTTCCTCTAGTCACCGTGGGGCATCAATGGCCAAAATTCATTGCTTTGATTGGGTTGGCAGGTATGGTTAAAGGGGATCTGTTTGTGTCTCTTTCTTAGCTTTTTGTGGTTTTCTACCGAAAAAAATAGATTGAGGATTCACAGCCACTTTGCATAATCATCTGACAATATTGAGTACATGCAAAGATAGACTTTACATTAATATTGTATTGAGAATTATGAAGAGGCAGTCAAAAAAATAAGGAAACACTAGATAAATTTCTACCTGTGCATGATGTATGCACCAGTAATCCTAGCACTGTGAAGGCCAGAGGCTAAGACAGGAGGCTCTTGATTTTTTTGTAATTATTTCATTTCATTTCTTTTTATTTTTATCATTTTTTTGAGAGAGAAAAAGAGAAAGGAGAGAGAGAAAGAGAGGAGAGAGAATGGGCACACCATAACCTCTAGTCACCTCGTGCATATGGCTTATGTGGGTCCCAGGGAATCAAAATTAGGTCCTTTGACTTGGCAAGCAAATGCCTGCCTTAACTTCTAAACCATCTTTCCAGACCAGGATCTTGATTTTTGAGGCCAGCTAGGGTCTACAAAGGAAGACCTTCTTTCTAGAAGACCATTTTTTTTTTCCTTTGACCACAGGACAATGTATTATAAATATATGTTGTAAATTATAATTATATACTAGAACTGTGTAATATAAATATATATAATTATAGCTATATTAGAAAGATGTAGCCAACAGTTACAAAATAAATAGTAAATATTTAAGAGCTGCATTTTGATAGGGACTAAAAATATTGCTAAAGCTCAGAAAAAAGGAGCACAACAAAGGTTGTCAATATACAAAAACCCTAGACCATCAGTGATGAAGTGATGACCATTCCAGTACACAGAGTCCATCAATAGAGAATTGAACTGTGTCCTTTCTACAAAGAACTCCACTATGATGATGGCAAAGGCAGTCAGCTGGTAATGAAATGTATATATAAGAGAGATTAGACAAAATGTAATTGATGTCAATTAGCTTTAGGATCTGGATCTAGGAAATGAGGAGTGAAGATACTAGAATGCAGGGAGAATTTTACTTTTTAAAATATTTTATTTTTATTTATTTGAGAGAGAGAGAGAGAGAGAAGAGAGAGAGAGAGAGAGAAAGAGAGAATAGGCACACCAGGCTGTCCTGCCACGGCAAGCAAACTGCAGACACATGTGCTACTTTGTGCATCTGGCTTTACATGGGTTGTGGGGAATCAAACCCAGGCCACTTTAATTGCTTAACCATCTCTTCAGCCCCCTCTTGCATTTTTTAAAAATATTATATTTATATGCAAGCAGACACAGATACAAAGAAGAGAGACAGATGATAGAATGGGCATACCAGGGCCTCCAGCTGCTGCAAAGAAACTCCAGATTCATGTGCCACTTTGTACATCTGGCTTTATGTGGGTACTGGAGAGTTGAACCCAGGTCACTAGGCTTTGCAGGCAAGTGCCTGAACTGCTGACCCATCTCTCCTGCTGAACTTTTCCCCTTTTTAGTGAATCTACTATCCCTCCCCCTGGGGTGGTGCCATACACATTCAGGTTGGGTCTTTCCTCCTTTGTTTAGCCTGTCTGGAAATCCCCTTACAGACATCCCCCAGGTGTGTCACATTGACAATACAGACCAACCATCCTAATGTACCCCTTACCTTAAAATTTTTTCTTGTTTGGGAAACACTTTTGCAGAAGTTGACGTAACCACATACGTAATTCATGCTGTGTTTATATCACTGAGCCACAACCTCTCCATGCATCTTCTTGATAGATATATTTACTGTAGTGTGTTTTTTTTAGTTTTTCAAGGTAGAGTCTCGCTCTAGCCCAGGCTGACCTGAAGTCCTTTGGTAGTCAAAGGGTGGCCTTGAACTCATGGTCATCCTCTTACCTCTGCCTCCCAAGTACTGGGATTAAAGGCATGTGCACCACCATGCCTGGCTATATTTATTCTTTCATATATATATATGTATATATGTTATATTTATTTTATATTATATAATAATATATTATTTATGCATAATATATTATATTAATATTTATATTATACATTGTAATTTATATTATATTAATATTTATAGTATATATTATAATTTATATTATATATATATATATATATATATATATATATATATAATTTTTTTGGTTGTTGTTGTTTTTTTGGGGTAGGGCCTCACTCTGGTCCAGGCTGGCCTGGAGTTAACTATGTAGTCTCAGGGTGGCCTCGAACTCACAGCGATCTTCCTACCTCTGTCTCCCAAGTGCTGGGATTAAAGGCATGCACCACCACGCCCAGCTATTTACTCTTTTTTATCTTCATTTTTTATTTCATTTTCTTTGTCTCTCCAGAAGCCATCATTATATCTGTTACATCTTCTATCTTACAAAGCATGTACTGTTTTGTATGAGTAGTTTTAAATTTATAACAACCTGGGCTGGAGAGATGGAGAAGCAGTTAAAGGCAATTACTTGCAAAACCTGATGGCTCAGGTTCGATTCCCCAGTACCCATGTAAAACCAGATGCACAAAAGTGGCACATTCATCTAGAGTTCATTTTTAGTGACAAGAGGCTCTGGTGCACACATCCCCTCTCTTTCTCATTCTCTCTCTGCTTGCAAATAAATAATATTTAAATAAATAAATTTATGATATCTAATGCACATGGACAAGCCCATAATGTTCTCTGTCATTTCACTTCATCTCCCTGAGGTTATTTCCACAACACTACTTGTCTAAGTTCCTTTATTGATCCACTTAAAAATTTATCTGTGAGGGCTGGAGAGATGGCTGAGCAGTTAAGGAGCTTGCTTGCGAAGCCTAAGGACCCCAGTTCGATTCTCCAGGTTCCATGTAAGCCAGATGCACATGGTAGCACATGCTTCTGGAGTTTGTTTGTAGTGGCTGGAGGCCCTGGTGTGCCCATTCTCTCTCTCTCTTTCTCACTTTCTCTCTCTTTGTCTCAAATAAATAAAAATAAAATCTCAAAAAAAAGAAAGAAAGTGCTGCTCTTTATTAAAAAATATACATATATGTGAAAGCTGGGCATGGTGGCGCAAGCCTTTAATCCCAGCACTCAGGAGACAGAGGTAGGAGGATTGCCGTGAGTTCCAGGCCACCCTGAGACTCCATAGTGAATTCCAAGCCAGCCTGAACTAGAGTGAGACCCTGCCTCGAAAAAAAAAAAAAAAATTATCTGTTGGCCAGGCTTGGTGGCACACACCTTTAGTCCTGCCCTTGGAAGGCTGAGTTAGGAGGATTGCTGTGAGCTCCAGGCCAGCCTGGGCTAGAAAATATAAATGGTGATATCTAGGCACGGTGCTGCATGTTTGAAATCTCAGAACCTGCGTGAGTAAGGCAGGAAGATTGACAAAACAGGCTGAGTGTGGTAGTTTAAATGCCTCTCCCCCATCGATTCAGGTGTGTCATTAAAACTGAGTTTGCAGCAGGGGCATGGTGGTGCATGTTTTTAATCCCAGCATTTAGGCGGCGAAGGTAGTAGGAGGGTTGCTGTGAGTTCAAGGCCAGACTGAGACCACATAGTGAATTCCAAGTCAGCCTGAGTTAGGAGACCCTCCCTTAACAAAACAACAACAAGGGGCTGGAGAGATGGCTTAGCAGTTAAGCGCTTGCCTGTGAAGCCTAGGGACCTCGGTTTGAGGCTCGGTTCCCCAGAACCCACGTTAGCCAGATGCACAAGGGGGCGCATGCATCTGGAGTTCGTTTGCTGTGGCTGGAGGCCCTGGCGCGCCCATTCTCTCTCTCTCTGTCTGTCCCTCTCAAATAAAAATTAAAAGTTTGCTGCTTTAGCTACTAGCAGGCAGACTCCTGCTACAGCGGAGAGGCTCTGAACTCCAGCACCAAAGGTGTGCAGGGAGGTTTGAGCTCTGGTGGGATCCCTGCTTGCTGCTTTTTGGTGTTTGCTGGCTACTGGTGGTTTCTCTTCCTCTGCTTGGGTTTATGAATGGGAGCCAGCTTCTTCTGCCATTGGTGGAACTTCCCTTGGGTCTGAAATAAAGCTTGAAATAAATCCCTTCCTTTCACAAACTGTGTTTGGTTGGATGTCAGTCTCAGCATCATGAAACTGTCTACTACACTGGGATATATAGCAAATACAGCACCAGCAAGAGCTCATAGTCAGGCTGTCTCAACAAACCAAAAGCAGGGCAAAACAAAACACCCTAAACTAAACATGATTCCTATCTCTCTCTCCCCCTCCCTCCCTCCCTTCTTTCCTTCTTTTTTTTCTGCTCTTTTCCTTTCCTCTTTCTTTCTTTTTGAAATATTTTTTTAATTTATGTATTTGTAAGTAGAGAGAGAGACAAAGAGAATGGGCATTCCAGAGCCTCCAGTCACTGCAAAAGAAATCCAGATGCATGTGCCACTGTGCTTCTGGCTTGGGAATCAAACCCAGACCATCAGGCTTTGTAACAAGTGTCTTTAATCACTGAGCCATTTCTCTAGCCCCTCTTTCTTTCTTGAGGTAGGGTCTCACTTTAGTCCAGACTGACCTGGAATTTACTTCGTATTGCAGGCTAGCTTCAAACTCAAAGTAATTCTCCTGCCTCAGTCTCCTTAGTGCTGTGATTATAGGCAGGAGCCATCATGCCTGGCTTGTTGTCCTTTTTGTTTTTACTTTTGTTGCTTTGCTTATTTATTTATTTTTAATTTATTTGCAAGAGAGAGGGAGAGGAAGAGGAAGAGGCAGCTAGAGAGAAAGAGATACAACATACGAACTCCAAATGCATGCACCACCTTGTGCATCATGGGTACTGGGGAATTGAACCTGAGTCCTTAAGCTTCACAAGCAAGTGTCTTAACCTCTAAGCCATCTCTCCAGCCCCCTTATTTTTGTTTTTGAAACAGAGTCTCACTGTATGTAGTACAGGTGAACCTGAAACTTAGTCTGTGGCCCATGCTGGTCTCAAATCCAGGGCAATTCTGCTACCTCAGCCTCTCAAGTGCTGAGAATATCATTCCCATTGATATTTCTTTTCAAAACTTGAATTTCTTTCATAACTTCATAGAGTTTAGTGAGAAAATGTCTTCTCCATCCAAATCTGGTCTCTGTCACCTTACCAGTAACACTTAGCACTACAAACTTTCACTTACACAAATTCACATACTTTCTCTACAACATCAAGCTAAACTCATATTTCAAATGTAATGTTCACAGACTACCACCACTAAGAACCGTGGGGCTCTAGAAAAACACCCTCATTTCATACCTAAGACACTGAGGCCTAGAGAAAATAAATGAATCCTCCAACACTGAGACAATAAGGGGAGAACTGATAATCTGCAGGGTAGAAGAGACAGAGCTTTGGAATAAGACAGAAAGGGAAGGAAATTGGTTTTGACAGTTGAACATAACTTCTGAGGGAAGGGAGATAAAGTTGAAATCCTTTCAGAAGATGCATAGACAAGGAGAAATGTTCTGGAGACAGAAAGTAATATGAACCAGTGGGAATTCTGGAAAATCTGGCTAAGAGCGGCCGCACAATTTTCTAGACTTTAGCCAAATGGAAACACAAGACATCTGTTCAGATATTAAGAACTGCAACATGACAGCAGTATCTAATGAATTAATCATTCATGAAGCTCCCCTATCAGCCTAGCAAAGTTTAGAGGAATCCACAAGGGTGGGAGCAAAGAGTGAGTATAATGACAGAAATGATTTTAAAATCTAGAACTCTATTTTCTTTAAAGATTTTATTTATTTATTTATTTATTTGAAAGGAGAGAGAAAGAGAGAGTGTGTGTGAGTGAGTATAGGTGTGCCAGGGCCTCCCACCAGTGCATATGAACTCCAGATGCAAGCACCACTTTGTGCATCTCACTTTATGTGGGTACTGGGGAATCAAACCCAGGCCATCAGACTTTGCATGCAAGCCCTCTATCTGCTGAGTCATCTCTCCAGTCCAGATAGATAGATAGATAGATAGATAGATAGATAGATAGATAGATAGATAGACAGACAGACAATGTATCTGCAAGGAGAGTCTATTTTCTTAATTCTGAGTGATTCTGCATTGTGCATCAGAATTCATAATGCACTCAAACTTTTTTTAAAAATTTTTTTGTTTATTTATTTATTTGAGAGCAACAGGGAGAAGGAGGTAGAGAGAGAGAGAGAGAGAGAGAGAGAGAGAGAGAGAGAGATGGGTGCGCCAGAGCTTCCAGCCTCTGTAAACGAACTCCAGATGCGTACACCCCCTTGTGCATCTGGCTAACGTGGGTCCTGGGGAATTAAGCCTTGAACCGGGGTCCTTAGGCTTCACAAGCAAGCGCTTAACAGCTAACTGCACTGGAATTTCCTCTTAGCCATTGCGAAGCTCATGTCAAGTGGCATTTTTTGAAAGTATTGACTTGAGCATTGCTCCTATCAGCAACAGATCAGGAACAGTCTCCACTCAGGGACCCATGTCAGGTGAGGATTAGGTGGGGCACCTCCATTTAGTGCACTTTCTCATGGTCTTCTTTAATATTTTATTTATTTATTTATTTATTTGAAAGAGGGAGGGAGGGAGGGAGAGAGAGAGAGAGAGAGAGAGAATGGGTGTGTTAGGGCCTCCAGCTACTACAAACGAAACTCCAGACACGTGTGCCCCCTTGTGCATCTGGCTAGTGTGGGTCCTGGGGAATCGAACCTGGGTCCTTTGGCTTTGCAGGCAAAAAGGTTTAATGGCTGAGCCATCCCTCCATCCCTCATGGTCTTCTTGCATCTGATGGATACAGGAGTCTTCATTCTCAAACCTTGATTCTAATTCTCAGGAAACTTGGCATTGGTACACACTATTGTGTTTATGAAATGGTAAATAATAATAATAATGTCTTCATTCCTAGCTCCTTAAAGGGCAGTTAACACTGAACACAACCAACCTAGAGAAATGGCTCAAAGAGGAAGTGCCTCCTTGCAAGCAGAAAGACTTGAGTTGGGTTCCCCAGCTCCCTGTATGATGTAGGTTGGTCAGCTTGTCAAACTGAACTCATGAGTTCTAGGTTCAATGAAAAACCATGTCTCAAGAGAGAAAAGAAATGAAAATTAAAAAGCATTATGTACCATTCTTAGAAACATTTTTAAATAATTTATTTATTTGCAAGCATAAAGAGATCGAGAAGAGAGACAGAGAGAATGGACATACCAGGGCCTCCAGCTGCTGTGAACCAACTCCAGATGCATGTGCCACTTTGTTCATCAGGCTTTACATGGGTATTAGGGAGCCATTAGGCTTTGCAGGCAAGCTGCTTAACCACTAAGCCATTTCTCCAGCCCCCAAAATAATTTATATCTGCATAGATTTATCTGTGGAAGGAAACACATATATAAACTGATAAATGTTTAGGAAAAGCAACCCGGGATCTGGATGAGATGGGATGGAGACAGCTTTTCAGTGAGTATGCTCTAAACCATTTGTATTCTTTTCTTCTCCTTCTTTTTTTCCTTTTCTTTAGTGTTTCGAGGTAGGGTCTTGCTCTAGCCCAGGCTTCTGACCTGGAATTCACTATATGGTCTCAGGGTAGCCTTGAAGTCATCACGATCCTCCTACCTCTGCCTAGCGCTGGGATTAAAGGTGTGTGCCACCACCCAGGCTCCATTTGAATTCTTAACCACAGGTGTGTGTGTGTGTGTGTGTGTGTGTGTGTGTGTGTGTACTTAAGCACACAACAACTTGGGAAGAAAAGCATCATTGGTCAGGGACTTAAATGCCATTTCTGCCTGTAGACGGTGGTGGTCACATGGTACGGGACAGCGGGCCTGAATGGTGCTGCAAATTGGAAGAAAGAAGGGTTAGAAATTTACACCGCATTTCTTCCATCTTCATTTCTTCCATCGCATGGACCCTGCAGAGTTTTGAATTTCATTCACTTCTGAATCTACTGTAAAGAATGTTTGCATTCTCAAAAATTATGGGAGACAGAAATGGAGAAAGGAAGGAAGGAGTAAGGGAGGGAAAAGAAAGAAAAATTCAACTGGTTGTTGCACGTGGGATGGCTTGTTGGGGAGCCCAGGGAGTGGGGAGGTGCGTCTCTGCACACCCTCCCTCCCTACCCCCTCTCCCCCGCCCACGAGAGAATGCAATGAGGAGGAAGAACAAAATTGCACATCATTTTAAAGAAGGAAAGTCAGGCTTGTTGACTAATTAGACATGCTTGAGGACTGGGGGACAGGAGCAGATGATGTCGCGGTGACAGCTTTCCAGGAAAAATTGCTGCATTCTTAACATCTGCATGCATCGGAGAATTGTACCTGGATCCTTCATCTCCATGCCTTGATTTTAATCCTTAGGAAAGTAGGCCTTAGGGTACTACTTGTGATTCTAAAATGGAATAAGTAATGATTTAATTCCCAGCCAGTAAAGGGCAATCCAAATGACAGGCTCCCCCATCTCCCCAGGGCTAGTTTGTAACCTGGGACAGAAATAAGCTGTGTGTATTAAATCAATACAATCACTCACAGCTTAAAAAAAAAAAAAATGGCCTTGCTTTGGTGAGTGCATTATATGAACTATTTCTATTTCTTAATGGTTTACTTTCTTCTGATGATACAAGCCTGACGACATTTCCATGGTGAGCCCATGCCAGCCAGGGACATGGTGCCTTGACCAAGTGCCCCAGGGATCTCTGATGAAACATAAGCCCCAAGCTGCTTCTCTGAGGTATATCACAGTGTGTAACATTTCACCATTTCAGGACACTACTCTGCTGTCTTCCCATCAGTCTCAATGAGGGCAGTCCCTGTGAGCCCAACCGGGAAGTGTTAGTGTGTGTCAGCCCCAAGGCACTGTCAGCCAGCCTTGTAATCTGTCCATGCGTGATCACATGGATAGCAAAACCACTTTCTGATGCAGCATTTCCAGTTCTCTGGATTTCATCTGAACTCACCCTCTCCGGGGCTTGCTTTCTCAATTTTCTGCCCACTCGCTCCTGAATCAACCACTTTCCTCAACCACTCCCATGGTCATAAACCGTCATAGTAATTCCTTTCTTTTGCTTCTCTGTTCTTCTGGAGACAAGGTCTTGCTATGTAGTTCTGTCTAGCCTAGCATTCAATATGTAATCCAAGCTGGACTTGAACTTGAGGTAATCCCCCTGCCTCAGCCTGCCAAATGTTAGGATTAAAGGTGTGTACCACTCTACTCAGCTTTAGTAATTCTTTTCTTGCTCCACCCTCTCTTGAATGCTTTTAGTTGCATGTAACAAAATGTTTAATGCAAAAATGCTTAAACAAAACATCTTTTATTTTATTTTATTTTTTATTAAGTACTTTGGATATATCAAGTGTTGGTACCATCTTTTCCCTCCTCCCTGACCCCATTCTGCTGGTGGCCTTCCTCAGTGGGGTTGCTGGTATTCCCCATGGGGTTGTGGGTTATGCATTGTGGGAGCAGTAGTCAGTTATTGGGGGGAGGCAATGACTCTGGGTATGACATCCCAACCTGTGGCTCTTACAATCTATCTGCCCCCCTTCCACAAAATTCCCTGAGTTTTGGTGAGTGCATTTTAAGTCTACTTCAGGGATGAGCTCTTAGGAACCTCTGGATCTCTGCTTTGGTATGTGTTGAGTGTCCTGAGTGTCTGTCTCCTTCACCCTGTTGCTGATTGTCAGGCTCACTGGGAAAGCAGCACTCATGCTTGTCTCTCCAATTCCTCTGTGGTTTCACCTGGGCCTTGGCTGAAATGCAAGGGGTGGTTTATCTCCTTGAGTCTCGTTACCTTTCCTTGCATGCATCCTCCCACACCAACAAAAAGATTTTTTGTTGGTTTTCCTATCCAAGGACCTGGGTCTC
Organism: Dipus sagitta; assembly: GCA_036346955.1. NCBI lineage: Eukaryota > Metazoa > Chordata > Mammalia > Rodentia > Dipodidae > Dipus > Dipus sagitta. Next base: position 82,967,336 of record CM070774.1, read on the forward strand.
TCTCTCCTGGGTCCTTATGTCCATGTCCCTTTCAGCCTCATGGTAGGTAATTGGGCCACCTCCAGGTATTGTGGTATCCCATGGCAGTGTTACAAGGAGGAAATTGGACCAAAAGAGATCTTCCTACCTCTTATTTTGAATCCCAACTTTCAGCCCCTAGCTGACTTCTGTATGAAACTTGCCCAGATCAATCTTTGGGAAGGAAAATGGGATAATTGACTTAGGATGGCACATTTTTCTCATGCCCTTGATACATTTGAATAGGCATTTAGTAAAAAAGCAAAATGTAGGTAGGACACTAATGATGTTTGCCCTGAGATTTTTTTTTCTTTTCCTATACCTTCTCTTCCTCTTGTCTTCTGCCCCTCTACTTTCATCCTTTTTTTTTGAGGTAGGGTCTCACTTTAGCCAAGGCTGACCTGGAACTCTAGCTCCAGGCTATCCTCAAACTCACTCACAGCAGTTCTCCTACCTCTTCTTCCCATGTGCTGGCATTAAAGGCATGTGCTCCCATGCCTGGCCTCATCTTGTTTTAAGACAGAGACTCACTATGTACCCTTGGCCATCCTGGAACTTTATATGATCCTCCTGCCCCTGTCTCTTGAGAGCGTCACTACTCCTGGTATCTTTTTTCACAAAGTAATAGGTTTCATTATGACAATCGCACATGAATATCATGTACATTCCATTTTTCAAAATGTATTTTAGCTGGGCATGCTGGAGTATGCCGTGAGTTCGAGGCCACCCTGAGACTACACAGTGAGTTCCAGGTCAGCCTGGACTAGAGTGAGACCCTACCTAGAAAAAAAAAAAAAGAAAGAAAGAAAGAAAGAAAGAAAAAACAAAAATAAATAAATAAAAATAATTTCTTTATTTGCAAGGAGAGAGACAGATAATGGGCCTACAGGGCCTCCTGCCACTGTGAACAAATTCCAGATGCATGCTCCACCCTGTGTATCTGACTTTACATGAGTACTGGGGACTCGAATCCAGGCCCAGACTGGCAGGTTTTGCAAGCTAGTTCCTTTAACTGTTGACCCAGCTTCTCAGCTCTCATGTACACTTTTTATGTATATCACCCTCTCTACTTTACCTTCTTCATTTTTTTTTTTTTTCCATGTAGGGTCTTGCTCTAGCCCAGGCTCACCTGGAATTCACTATGCAGTGTCAGGCTGACCTTGAACCACAGTGATCCTCCTACCTCAGCCTCCCAAGTGCTGGGATTAAAGGTGTGTGCCACCCCATTGGGCCCCTTCTACTTTCAGGTCACATCACACACACACACTTATATATGTATTAAATCTAGTTTCTGCATGTGACGCGTGTTATTTATCTTTTACACCTGGGTTAATTTGCCTAACATTATGATCTTCAATTCCATTCATTTTCTTGCAAATGACCTGGCGACAGCTTCAGTCTCAAAGGTTTATTTTCATTTTTTTATTTTTGTCTTGTAACCTAGTAAACAATGTAAACAAATGGATACCTTCAAAATGAGCAGGTGTACAAGGTGTGGTGTTCCCAGCACTTAGGAAGCTGAGGTAGAAGGATTGCTTGAATTCAAGGCCAGCCTAGGGCTACAGAGTGAGTTCCAGGTCAACATGGGCTAGAGTGAGACCCTACCTTGGAAAAAACAAACAAACCAACCAACAATAAATACATAAATTTTAAAAAAAAGCAGCTGAAATGCACAATACTCGGATCATCAACATGGCATGGATAATGAAGGAGAGCAAAATAAATAAGTAATAAATAAATAAATAAAAGAGGACCTAGTTGGAAAAAAGAGGGGTGTTAGTGGAGGGTGGAGGTGGGAGGGGATTATGATCAGGGTAAATTGTGTATATGTATGGAGGTTGACAATAAATTTAAAAACAAAAATAATGAGCTGGCGAAATTAAAGGACAGAGTAAAGAAACTGTGGCCTCAGGAAACTAATGGCTCGAGGTGGCTCTGAAAAGTTGGATCCTTTCACAATGGTATTTTAAAACCACAGTTCTCCCCGACTTCTCATTTTAAAGAGCAGACTACAGTTCAAAGAAATGAAATGGTTTGACCTTGTTCTCTCACAGGTTACTTACAATTGGAATTTAGACGATAGATTCCCTACTATCTCTGTATCTTTTGTCTCTTTGTAATTCTGCAATGTGCTTGTTTTCAAATTCTGCTCTTTATCTACCCATCCAAATACCCTATAGTAATTCTGACACAATTTCAGTGACCCTTAGAATACTTTCAGGGTGGCCTCGAACTCAAGATGATCTTCTTACCTCTGTCTCCAGAATGCCTGTGCCACCACGCCTGGCAACTATTTTTAATATACATACTGAGTGACAAGGAGTTCTGAAGGGCTACACTCTCAGACAGGGGACAAAATAGTACACGTTTTCATCTTATTTCCAAGAACTTGTTTCCAAGTTCTGTGTGTGGTCACTATGCTAGTTCACCATACCCTTAATATGTATGGTACTGTTCTCTGCTTCTTACCACCAGTCCCTAACAAATCCCCATCAGGCTATTTTGTCTTAATATTTAAAATAATTAAAGAGATCAAATGAGGAGGGAGTTGTTATAAATGATTTAAGAATCTAAAGACAAGCTGGAAGATGGTGTAATCCTATATAGACAACAAAGTCTTCAATTTTGTCATTTACGGAAGGGAGTTTTAAAAGTGTCATAAAGTTTAATAGAAGCTAGAATATTGAGAATTAGGAAATTTACAATGCTTTATTAATAAATAATAATTTATAACAATTTAACTAAAAGCTCAATTGTTTTTTTCTAATTGTGGATGCACAAATAATTACTGTAATAAATGACATAAAATATTTCCTAGTATAGCATGAAAGAGCAGATTTTTACCATCTGCATTGGTGGTTCAGTGGTAGAATTCTCGCCTGCCACGCGGGAGGCCCGGGTTCGATTCCCGGCCAATGCAACTTCACTTTTCAAACACCTCGAAATGAGATTTCTAAAGTTAGACTTAATTTACAATGGAAATTTAAATTTTCCTCTCCGATTCCTTCGTATCGCTTTTTCAGTAATCCAAAGATCTATCTTCTTGCATTGTTCTCATTTTTTTCTGGCCTTTTTTGTTTGTTTGATATTGTTTCTAGATAACCTGTGAGCAAACTGTAGAATGAAGAGACTAATCCTTTTTAACTGAGAAGAGCAAAAAAAAAAAAAAAAAAAAGAACAAAAAACAGATCGCAGGCTGGTTGGAGATGCCGGGGATTGAACCCGGGACCTCACACATGCGAAGCGCGCGCTCTACCACTGAGCTACATCCCCCAGCCAGAAAAACCAGCCTTATTGTCGGTACTCATTCAGTGCACTTGGCGCAAGTCAAATGACAGTAGCGACATTTCCAAGAATGCACTCTGCCGGATGTTTCTGAAGTGCATTTCTTCTCTTTTCACTCTTATTTTAAGCCGCTTCCTTTGTGAATCGGAGCCTGTGCAAGGAGCCTGCAGCCTGACGCTCAACCGGAGCAGGGGACCCGGCGAGGCCCGCAGGAGCTCGCCAACGCCCGGAGCCCGCGAGGCCCGAGGGGCGGGACTTCGGAGCCAGCGCGAGGGGCCTACTGCGCAGGCGCAAGAGATCCCTCAGGCCTCCACGCTGAGGTGCTGGGCTTTTCCTGGACTGGCGTCCGGACCTGACCCCGCCACCTGCCCCAGGCCGGGGCGCAGCCTGGGGCACGCGCTGCGACCGTCATCACTCCTGCTGCCCGGGAGACTTGTTCCCAAGGCAGAGCGTTGCAGAGCTTTTGCATATGAAAATCTTACAGATTTACCCAACGCCTTCCCCCAACTCCCACTCCTCCAGAGCCCCCACCGCACCCCAGCGTCTGAGGAAAACAACGTGTTCGCGCTACATCCCGATAGACTGGTTATGTGGTGGCTAGGGCGACTTGCTGGAGGCCCTGGCGCGCCAATTCTCTCTCTCTCAAAAAAAAAAAAAAAAAACTGAAGCAAACCGCTGCCACCTTCTTGGTGGCTTAATCGTACATAAAAGATAAGATGGGGTGGAAGCCCGGCTCAAGGTGGATTTTCCACTCTCTTTGATTTGCGCACCTTGGGCCAGTCTGGCTGAAATGGGAATGTAGAGCTGTCAATCATTGGACTCTTCCTTTGGCGTGGTGTCCTCGATTCCCGACCTAATTGAAGCCTGGCCCCAAGTCAAGCACCTGTGCTGAGTCCTCCGCAATTGCCTGTCCCTAGTTGGATGAGTGCTAGGATGAGTTAGCACAGTGGAGTGAGTTGTTTCTGAGTGCAGTTGAAGTTGATACCGCCCCAGGAAATTAAGGCTTTGTTGGGGAAGCCTGGGGCGCTGGGTAGAGAGAAGTCTGTCTGGAGAGCTGGGCGGGGCATTTCGAGTTGACCTGTGAGGCTGAGGCCAGCAGGTGCACCGCGAGAGCCTGGAGTCCTCCTCATTTTTACTTGTACAGAGCACTCCGGAAAAATGAAATGGTCAGCCCTTCCAAAAGTAGACAGAAAGAAGTTTCAGGATCACTCTGGGCAAGCCACAAGTTTCATAATGTTTTTGCTTACAGCAATTTAAACAAATAATGCCTCATAGCCAGATTTAGTGTTTAACTTGAATTAAGTTGCACGCTGATCTAATCCAACTATCATACACGATTTCCAAAAGGGAGGTGGGGAGCTGCTGTCAGCCTGAGAGACCTACATTCATTCTCCAGACACTGGGACATGCAGCTCTTCAATCGATTCTGAATCAGAAATTGGAGACAAGGTTTTCACCAGGTCGAACTACAGCCATGCTACTCAGTTAACTGGGGTAGAAGCAGGTTTTGCCTCTATGACCCTCTTCGACATCTTCTTTAGGGTTCCTTTCCTTAGGAATAAGACCTTCCCTTTCTGGCACTTCTTAGGAAGTTCTGTGTGTGTGTGTGTGTGTGTGTGTGTGTGTGTGTGTGTGTGTTGAGACACGCTCTCCTTATGTAGTCCAGGCTGACCTCAAACTGGAGGTTGTTGTCTAGTTTCTGTCTCCTTAGTGCTAGGACAAGTGCTATGTACTGCCAAACCTGGCTCTCAGCAATTCTGAAGATTCCTGGCTAAGCCCAGAGAAGCCTCTGCATAACACTTCTCCAGCTCCACCAATCCAAATCTCTGCAGCAGATGCACCTGACAAAGTACAAGAAACCAAGCTCTGAAGCCAACAGAGAATGTGGAGGGGTTTACTGACCTGGCTTAGGCCAAGGGCAAAGTTTGAACTCAGTGGTCCTTCACCCCCATGCTAATGGCGAGATGGAAAAGAGGGCATTCGCTTCACTTATGAGATCTTCTCCAGAATACTCTGGATCTATTCTATATGCAAATAAAATGACCCCTACATTTGCAAAGACATAAAAATGCCAATCAAATATCCCTGCTTATAAATATAAAAAGCCCTGCTCTGTATCCTGTCTTCCCCACATCTCTTTTGGTTATGGAGATAGTTCACAGTTCCTCTCTTTCCAGTTTTTCACTGCCACTTCTCCCTCTCTCTCTCTCTCTCTCTCTCTCTCTCTCTCTCTCTCTCACACACACACACACACACACACACACACCATTCACAAAGAATGACCTCAAGCTTTATTTTGAGAAAGGGTCTCATTAAATTGTGCAGGCTGGCCCTAAACTCACTTTGTAGCCCAGACAAGCTTTGAACTTGTGATACTTGTACCTCAGCTTCTGCCTCAGCCTCCTGAATAACCAAGCCCGGCACAAACTTCCTTTTTTATTAAAAGAATATGTATTTATGAGAGAAAGTGAGGGAAAGAGAGAGAGAAAGAGGAAGAAAGAATGGGCATACCAGGGCCTCTAGCCATTGCAAATAACACATGTGCCACCATGTATATCTGGTTTACATGGGTTCTGGGGAATTGAACCTTATGTTTCACAGGCGGGTGTCTTAACTGCTAAGCCATCTTTCCAGCCCTCAAACCTATTTTTGAAGTGGGTGGCATCTACCCTTAGCACTCCCCCCCCCCCCACATATCTTGCCTCAGCTCCTGGCCCTCACTATCTAGCAGGTGCTGAGCCTCCTTCCCTCATAGATGGCTACAAGGTAAGGTATTCATTCTCAGTCCAGGCACTGGTTTTTACTGCTGACTAGATATTAGAACCACTGTGAAGGTTTTTGAAAACTTCTGAGTTTGAGCCCAAACCTGCATCAAGTAAATCAAATTCTCTAGGGGTAGGTTCAAGCATCATCAGTACCTTTCTAAATAATGTACATGCACACACACACACACACACACACACACACACATGATTGACAAACATTCAATGTATAATGTTATGGTTTGAAATATTATGAATGATTGTGAATTAATTACACATTCATTACAACCTATGCTGTGCATCAGATCCTCAGAACTTGTTCATTTTATTTTTATTTATTTAACAAAGAATGAGAGAGAATGGGCAAGCCAGGGCCTCCAGCCACTACAAATGAACTCCAGACACATGCACTGCCTTGTGCAGCTGGCTAACGTGGATCCTGGGGAATCGAACCTGGGTCCTTTGGCTTTGCAGGCAAATGCCTTAACCACTAAGCCATCCCTCCAGCCCTTGTTCATCTTATAAATGAAAATCTGAACCTGGTGTCCAACTGTCTCCACGGTGCTCACATCAGTTTCTTTTTAAACTTCCAGGTGATTCCAGTGCTCAGCTGAAGTTGAGAGTCCCATACCTTCCATATCCACTGCTGCTAGGTCAGTGGTTCTTGCCCTTGGCTGTACCCTAACAGCACTTGGAAAACTCTAAAACTATACTGGTATTTGGATCTCCTCTCCACATACACCAATTTAATGGTTCTTGGTGGCCTGGGCATGAAATGTTTGAAAGGCTTCCAGGTAATTCTAATGTGCAGCCAAGGTAGAGAATCACTGTGTTCAAGTGCATACTTTCTCAAGTTCCTCACTTCGTGTGTGAACACTCGAGGCTGCCATAATTCTGAGAGTGGAAGGCTCCCTGCCCAGAGCCCCCCACACTCAGGAGTTAGTGCTGCTGGAGGATGACGCTGACTCATTCCAAGCTCTCCTCCCTATTTTCGTTAATGTAAAGTTGAACTGGTGGAGGCAGGTGTTCAAGGGCTAAAAATGAGCATTTCTTATCCTCATATCCTGTCTCCTCCACTCCACATTCATGTGAATAGATTCCTTAAGTGGGGTGATCCTGATGATTTGCTGCCATCGAGACAGGCTCAGGAAGGGGCTAGGCGATGGTGGGAGGAGTGTGATCTGTACTTGGCACCTGGGAAGGCCTGATGCGTGGAGCTTCCTGGGTTTAAAAAAGGACTGCATAGCTTTACTTAATACCTAAAGGAACAAACAGATTTTTGAAATACATCATTTTGCTCCTCAGGGTCATAACTGTTAGTAATTCTTCACCACCACAGTTAATTATCATTAATAACAACCTGAGGGTCCAGAAAGCTACTGGTTACATTCACTACAGAGAAAGTTCATAAACATTACTCTTTTCAATCCGTATCTCAAAGTGAAAAATTACAGTGATCATAATTCTCATTCAGCATTACAAGCATTCGTTTCACAGTAAGTTAGATCTTATCTGGAAAGTTGCAAATTTTATAATTTAGATTCTGGTTACAAATAGATTAAAACAGGAGGAAAATGTTTAAGAGGAAAGAGATGTTTCAGAAAGCTCATACATCTGGAAGCTGTCAATGGTCAGTTTTAATGAGGGTTTTTTAAGATTAGAAGGAGAAAATAATAACTAACATGATGGGGTATGAAAGATTTTTCCAAACTTCAGTGGTCTGCTCAACTATGGGGGTTTCTGTCCTTTTGCAGTTGAAGTTCATTTCTGATGCTGCAAGTAAGGGCACAGTTTCTTGTGGTGGTTTTGCCTGACGTCTGTTTTGCCCACTTGCTTACCCTTGAGAGTCTATTTTATTTTCCATAATACTAAGCACTACTGGGTTCTTAACAAACCTATACTATATGCTGGTTTACTATTTCATGGGGGCCATTGCTGAAAAGACTGTTTAAGGGTAAGTGGACATGCAGGATTCTTCTGGGGTCAAGAAGGTATTCAAACTGGGCATGGTGACTCACACTTTTAATTCCAGCACTCTGGAGGCAGAGGTAGGAGCATCAATGTGAGTTTGAGGCCAGCCTGAGACTACATAATGAATTCCAGGTCAGCCTGGGCTACAGTGAGACCTTACCTCAAAAAAAAAAAAAAAAAAAAAAGCCAGGCATGATGGCACACACCTTTAATCCTAGCACTTGGGAGGCAGAGGTAGGAGGATTGCCATGAGTTCAAGGACACCCTGAAACCATATAGTGAATTCCAGGTCAGCCTGGGCTAGAGCAAGACCCTACTTCGGAAAAAAAAAAAAAAGTATTCTAAATCTAGCTCGTGATATTTGCACAGCTTAGTAAACTTGCTAAAAGTCACATGAGGGCTGGAGAGATGGCTTAGTGATTAAGGCACATGCCTGTGAAGCCTAAGGACACAGGTTCGATTCTCCAGGTCCCACATAAGCCAGATACACATGGTGGCACATGCATCTGGAGTTTGTTTGCAGTGGCTAGAGGCCCTGGCGTGCCCATCTCTCTCTCCCTTTCTTGGTTTCTAATAAATAAATAAATAATACAATCTTTTTTTAAAAAAGTCACATGATCATAATTACAGTGACTGTATTTTATAATATGTAAATTATAATTGATAAGAAGAAAAGGAGAGTATGGAATGGAATGGGATATGTTAAGAGTAGAATGGGATTCATCAGATGGTGAGAATTCCACACACTGTGTGACATGAAGATATGCCAAAACAAAAACGACACAGGGAAGAGGCAGGGGTAGGGAGTGGTAACCGCATAGGCTAGTAAGCACAGGAGGACACAAAGGTAAATTGCAATCCAGGATGACAAATTCCATAACAAAGCTTTGAATGGAGTCTTAAAGGAACAAACAGCCAAGAACATTGGAACTTGCCTGTGCTCACAAAAATAGAGAGATGGAAGGCAAGCCAAACCACCCAGCAAGTCTGCACCCCAAGGTTGTATCATTAAGTGTGAGTAAATGTTTACAAAGATTGTTCTAGAGTGTTGTTTTCCCCCAATACCTGTTCTTCTTTGTATAATAGATCTGACTTTCCATGGAACACAAGGCCACAAAGAGTAATTAGCATTTCTATCCTCCCAAACACCTTCTTCATTGAAAGATACATCCCAGCAGTTGTGAACATCATCCTCTCTCACATTCCAATAGCCAGAATTCAGTCTCATGTTTTACTCAGTTTGCAAAGTAAGGATGGAAACTTAAAGAACAAGTCACTCTGGGTAGGTGGAAGCAGCCTAGGTTCTACATGGCCATAGAGCCATCAGGTCTGCCCTCAGCTGTCTACATCTGGACTTTAATGGGAGAGAAATAAACTTTATGTTTAAGCAATTTTAGTATATTTATTATTCTGGGAAAAAGACCTAGCTAAGTTCTAATTCATAAAAAGAGTCTCTTCATTAATAAAAATATTGAATGGAGCAGAAAAATATAAATTCATAAATGTATGAAAAAAAATGAGTCTCAGCAGGGCGTGGTGGTCCATGCCTTTAATCCCTGCATTGGGGGTGCAGAGGTAGGATTGCCAAGAGTTCAAGGCCAGCCTGAGACTACATAGTGAATTCCAGGTCAGCCTGGGCTAGAGTGAGACACTATCTCAAAAAACTAAACTAAACTAAACTAATAATAATAATAATAAGAGTCTCATCATTCTTTTTAGTTCAAAAGTAAAAGTAAACACATCCACACACGTGGCCCATGTAAACCTAAACAGACGTTCTTTGATAGGAAGTGGTGGTGTCAATCTTACTATAAGGAGAGGGCTCCAGGCACTGCCAGCAAGGGTACCTGCAGACAAGCTGATTGACAGGTAGCAATTGCCTCTTTCATTAACTCTAGGTAAAAAACTGATAGACAACTTTCAGCCTTACTTATTCCCCCAAGAGACAGTGTGATGGTTTAGTTCTGTTGTCAACTTCATCTGTTTAGGAACCCACAGGCATTCCTCTTGGGTGGTCTTTGAGGTTGCTTCCAAGGAAGGAATAACTGTAGGAGGAAGTCCTTCCTCCAGAGAGGGCGGGGTACCGCTGTGGGGGGAGGTTCCCTTCTTGGGAGGAAGGCTTTATTTATCTAAGGAAGCTCTGGGAGAAAAGAACCGCTTCTTCCCACGTGGTTGCCAGAGCTGCCTTCCAGCGTGGACTAAAGACCAGCTCAGACTGAAGACCAGTGGCTCTCCAGGAAACCTCCAGGCCTTTGGTACCAGATTGGAACTGCTGAGGCATCTAGCCTCCTGGACTAAGCAGCTACAGTGTTTCTTGGCTCTAGGGCCTGCAAACTGCTATTTATTGTTGGACTGTTGTAAACTAATCCAATAAATCCCATTTTAATACAATTTATTCTATCCGTTCTGCTCCTTTAGAGAACCCTGACTGACGACAGGGAGGCAAAAACAATTGCCTAATGCTGATGTAGTCTTTCTCAGTATTTCCTCTGCTCCGTGACTTATCTGTAACTAACTAGGGAGAGGCAAATTAAAAATAAAATAAAATAAAATAAAAAGATGACCGCAGCCTTTCCTATGAATTCAAAAGTTTTACTTCCAGAAGTTGTGCCTCATGCTGCTTTCCGGTATGTCTATGCTCCTGCCATTATGTAATAAACTTTCAAGGGGAATCAAGACATAAGTATTGACTGGTATTGAAAATACTCATATTTCTTGTCAGTCTTGACCCACCTTTCACCCAAAAGTGTCATTATGATGTTCCTCTTATAAGAGTTTTTCACTTGTACCAAATACAGAAAGCAATAATAAAAACACCTTTGAATTTAATAACAATAAGATAAATATTGTGTTTACTCTCTCAAGTAAATAAAACAAAATAGGGGTTGGAGAAATGGCTCAGCAGTTAAGGCACTGGCCTGTGAAGTCTAAGGAGCCAGATTCAGTTCCCCAGAACCCAGACCAATTTAGGCACACACTGGGAGTGGCAGTTATGAGCAGAGGTGGTATGTAATGTGATGCCAGTTTTCTGACTTGAGCAATTATACCCAGAGTGCCATTAGCAAAACAGCAATGAGACAAGAAGCCCTGGAAGGAGAATAAGAGGGTTTTGTTTTCTGAGAGAGAATCTCACTAGTAGCCCAGGCTGACCTTGAACTCTTGATCATTGTGCCTCAGTCTCTCTAGCAAACAGGCATAAGCCACCACATCTTGCTGAGAGCAAATTTATGTAAGTTGTCATTCATACAATTTTTATTTTGTTCAATTTGAAATGCATTCACCTCTCCCATGGGAAGGCTTGGGTGGAAACTTAGAAGATGGCCGCTTTGGACACAGGAAAAGTCATTTGACATACATATGTATGAACGTATATCTATGAGCCAGCCAGGCTTGATGATACACACCTGTTATCCTAGCACGCAGGAGGCTGAATCAGGATAGTGAGCTCCACCCTAGCCTGGGCTATATAATGAGATCCAGTTTCAAATACATACATAATATGTATAATATGTATTATATAGATAGACTACTAGTTTGAAAATAAAGTCATAGAATTGGATGAGAGTGCTTAAGAAGAAAGTGCAGAATGAGATAGGAAGGAACAAGGACCTACAGACCAAGAAAGGAGAATGAAATGGAAGAGTTGTTGGGTAGACAAGAGGAAAGCAGAGGGGCTTTCAGAGATCCCCATGGGAAAAGAATGGTTTGGAAGGTCAGTTAAGGGCTGGGTGCAGAGATCAGTGGTTTGCCTAGAATATGGGAGGTTCTACATTTAATCCCCTCTATTGGAGTGGAAGAGGGATTAAGTTTTAACAGACTGGTACCTGAAAAGTCAGTTAACATGCCTGAGATTTAAAATTTCCATTAGGTTAAGAGACTTTGAGAGCATTGGTTACCCTTAACAGTGATTTTACAAAATTGAATGTTAATTCTTCTAATAAGTGCTATGCAATTTACACTGATTCTCTTTGGGACACTTTCCTGCCTTTCTTTTATTTTTTAAAAAAAAGCCATTTCATGTTCTGCTCCTTTTAATACCCATCTTAAAGAAACAATTTCTTTTGAAGCAAATTCATCTGGAATTAAGAAAGAACAAGAGATCCAGATACCTCTAAATCACAAGAATTTTACAAGTAGTAAAGGTTCTTTCAATTTTCCCTTTAGTTATTTGCTCAGTGAACAGTTATCTATTGAATACATATGATATGCCAAGCATCAGGCTTAGAGCTGGGGTTGAAACAGTTATCCCTAAAGTTAACTATCCCTGCTCTGACTACACCTAGGTCCAAAGGTGTTGGTAGATAAATATAAAGAAATTATCAGAGGACCAAAAGTGATGGTGCATGCTTGTAATCTAAGCATTTGGGAAGCTGAGGGAGGAAGATTACCAAGAGTTAAAGGCAAGTTGAAGATACATAATGATACCCTGTTTCAAATATTAAACAAAAGAGAATTTATCAATAGTGTGACAGGACACGTGGTAGAGAGAGCTAACAGCGATGTGGGCACACTCTTCATCTACATCCGGGGTTCTGCAGTTTCCTGAAGAAACAGCACAAACAGCCTATTGAGGGTGAATGGGAAGAAAGAGAATGATGACCTTTCTAAAGCAAGACAGAACAGACAATGACTCAGAAGCCAAGAAGATCAGCTTGGTTTTAGGGAAAATAATAAATAGTGTGGAGCTAGAGAGATGGCTCGGCAGTTAAAGGTGCTTGCTTGTAAAGCCTGATGATATGGGTTCAATTCCTCAGTGCCTACCTAAGGCCAGATGCACAAAGTGGCACATGTATCTGCAGTTTGTAGTGCAAGAGACTGTGAAGTGGTGTCCATTCTCTCTCTCTTCTCTTCTCTTTCTCTAATTGTAAATAAATAAATGAAAATACTTTAAAGAAACAATAAATAAAATAAATAAATAAATAAATAATAAAAATAAATAAATAAATAAAAAATAAATAGGGCTGGAGAGACGGCTTGGCAGTTAAAAGAGAATAGTGTGTATGCATGTGTGTGCAAAGGTGCAACTGTGCATTGTATTGTGGGCTATGGAAAGCAAAATGGAGCTGGAAAGTAGGTAAGGTCTAGTTTAGGCAGAGGCTTATAAATACCACATCAGCAGATCACAGGGCTGTCAGGAGGAGTTCTACAGCCAGGCATACTGGCACATGTCTTTAATCCCAGCACTCAGGAGGCAGAGGTAGGAGGATCACCAGAAGTTCGAGGCCAACCTGAGACTACACAGTGAATTCCAGGTCAGCCTGGGCTAGAGTGAGACCCTACCTTGAAAAACCAAAACAAACAAATAAATAAACAAACAAAAAAGTTCTACAGAGGAAAAAACAAAACAAAACATTTTGGCTTAGTGTATAGAAGATGGGATGGTGCTGTGCCCAAGAACAAGAAAGGAGACCACTGGAAGCTGGTTCTCGTCATTCAACCAAGAGACCAATAATGAAAAGAAGTGTGAATCTAGGTCTATAAGATATCCATTTGCAACATATACCTACTGAGTGTGACTAATCAAGTCACAATGAAAAATATCTCAAAATGCCTCATTTTTATGACTACATATGGAAAGACAATATAATTTTTAAGGTAATGTCTCACTAGCCCAGACTGATCTGGAACTCACTCTGCTACCCAGGATGTCCTTGAACTCACATAGATACTCCTAACTCAGCCCCCATTCCCCAGAGTACTGGGATTAAAGACATTTGCCACCATGCCCAACTGTCAATATTTTTTTTTAATTTTTTTTGGTTTTTCGAGGTAGGGTCTCACTCTAGTTCAGGATGACCTGGAATTCACTATGTCGTCTCAGGGTGGCCTCGAACTCATGGCAATCCTCCTACCTCTGCCTCCCAAGTGCTGGGATTAAAGGTGTGCGCCACCACGCCCGGCCCCAACTGTCAATATAATTGATATTTGCATTAAATAGATTCTATTATTAAAATGAACTTTTCTTTCTTTTGACTTTTTGTGGCTTCTAGCAAATTTAAGAATTTTCCTGTGTGGTCCGCAGTGTAGTTCCATTGGACAATACAGGTTTAGCAGGTTCGCACTGAAAACAGAGAACAACACATGAATAAAGAGACACCGAGGAAGTGGGCTTGATAGCACTTGCCTGTCAGTCACCGTGTTAGTCAGCATCTCATCACAGAGACAAAATGACCAAAATCAGTTTAAAGGAGGAAGGGCTTATTTATTTCAGCTGAGCGTTCCAGAGGGCAGCCTATCATGGCAGAGTGGTCATAGCTGCAGGAGTTGGAGCAGAACTGGTCACATTCACCCCACAGTCAGGAAGCAGAGTGGTAAACACTGGTGCTCAGCCAGGTCTCTCCTTTTAATATAGTCCCGGACCCCAGCCTTGGAATGGTGCCACCCACGGTTTCTCAATTAACCTAGCCTACGTGATTCCTTACAGGTGATTTGAGATCCTGAGAAGTCGACAATCACTATAAACCATCACTGTTACACAGAGGATAAGCAAGAGAAGGCATGCATGATTCCCAAGGTTCACGTGTGCAAATCTGGGAGGTATAGAAAGTTTTGTTCTGCTTTTAGTTTAAGCTTCAAGAGGTTCTGTATGTTTGCATAAAAATGGAAGGCATTGAAGAGAGACGGTCACCTAAAGTTGGTAAAGAAGTATGTTAGTGAGAAGTATGACGTTACAGCAGAAGAAAAGGACAGGGAGGTTCTGGGCTAGTTAATTACTGAGATTTGGAAATAATGGGATACATTTGCATGAAAATGTTTTTATGAAGAGAGAGAGAGAAAGAGAGAGAGAGAGAGAGAGAGAGAGAGAGAGAAGGACTCTTGACTTAAGGTCAGGTTATAATTTAAAGATTTGAGGAAAGTGGAGAACTTCTGAAGAAATTCCAAGTAGCATTCACACCCACAGGGGAACTGTAGGAGGAATCTGAGTGCCCCTGGGCACAGGAAGCCACTGTCTGCTTGACATTCGGTAAGGTACCTATGACAAAAGTTACAATGGGAGCAAGAAATGTGAGAATTGTCAAGGGTTAGACTGAAGAAACCAATGTAGAGTCTCAGATTCCCTTCCTCCCTGACCCCTGCGCCCCCCCCCCCACCTTTTCTTCAAAGGTCTTCTGTGTAGCCCAGAATGGTCTGGAACTCTATATGCAGTCCAGGATGGCCTCAAACATTAGGTAATCCTTCTCTCATGGTCTACCAGGTTATAGGTGTGTGCCACCCTGCCTGACTTCAAAATTTTCTTGACCCTGACACACCCATACTATCTCTTTCCTTGCAAATAAATAAATAAATGAAATATTTAAATTTTTTTCTTGAAAGGAAGTATGGAAAGGGTCAGATTTACCAGATGCTTGGGGATTTCCTTGAGGCCAAATCAAACAGCTGTGGTGAGTGGGACACTGGAATAAATATATCAAAGGAGGAAGCATTATGGGGCTTACAATGGCACGGAGAAGAGGTAGGACTGAGTCCTGAGTCATCAGCCTGGCATCTAATTTGCTTCAGGAGGATGGCATGCTCTGGGTGGTGCTGGCAGTGAGCTAATGCTGAAGGAAAGACAAGAGGGGGCTAATGAGAAAGGGGGAGCTGATTTATCCAATAAGTGTTAGTTGTTTTTAACACTTCACATACAAATTAACACAACATTCAACTTTGTAATTTCATGTTACAATAATATTGCATCCCTCTCTCATACAAAGAGATACGTGTGTGTCCTTTTCTCAACAGACACACACACACACACACACACACACACACACACCTCCCCACTAACATACATAAATTTGGGTTGTAAAGAGAATTTAAAGGGGAAATTTGTCAAATTGTGCATTTTTCCTTTTGTATTGCATATAGGAAAAGGATGTACAGTTTTCTAGCACCATTAACAAAAGAACTTTGAAAGTGTGCTCAAACAACAGCTTCTAAAGGTTACAGGCAGGCCACACCGTTACATGCTGGGGTAGCATTTTTAAAGACAGTGTTTTTTTTTTTCATATATATAGTGGAGAGGGCTGAACTGGGAGTCAGAACGTCTGGTTTCCAATCTGATTGTTCGATTATCATGTGGGTGTTTGGGAAAAGACATTTATTCTTGCAAAATCTCTACCCTCCTATCTGTAAAGAAGGGCAGTTTGTACAGCCCTTCAGACTCCACAGCTCTTGGTGAGGATCAGGAAGAAAACATACAGGGAATTCCTTTGTAGCCAGTGAGATGCACATGTGAGTCATTAGATGAGGGAACTTCTGCCTTAGCTCTAGATTTTTGTTGTTGTTGTTTTGTTTTGCCTTGTTTGAGACAGAGGTTCACACTGTAGCTTTGGCTGGCTTGAATTAGTGACATTTCTCCTTAGTGCTAGGACTAGAGTTATGAGTACCTACACTTGGTTTAGTGATCAAATCATCTATATATCATTATCTATATGTATTTATTTATTTTTGAGGTAGGGTTTTACTCTAGTCCAGGCTTACCTGAAACACATGGCAATCCTCCTACCTCTGTCTCCTGAGTGCTGGGATTAAAGGTCTGAACCACCACACTCAACTTTTTTTTATTTTTTATTTTTGGTAATTTCATGCATGTATGCAATGTATTGTAATCATATCCATCCCATATTACCCACACTTATCCTCCATCTCCCACTCCTGTTGATATCTTCCTTCTTCCTAAGCAGTCCCCTCCTGCTTTCACATTGCTTGTATGCATGCGTATGCACACAGGTCTTGTTGCAGGTAGCCACAGTGGCTATATGATTGCAGTGACCATGTCCACTCAGAGGACAGCGTTCCACAGCACTCTTCCCCGTTCTCTGGCACTTTCAATCTTCCACTCCCTCTTCTCTGATGCTCCCAGAGCCTTGGAGGTGGGTGGTGACAAAGATGTCCTGCCTAGGGTTGAACACTCAACACTCATTATTCTCAGCTCTTTAACCCCTTATGAGTCTCTGCTGGAACCATCACCCCTACAAAAAGAAGTTTCCCTGACCAAGGCTGAGTGCAAGCAAAGGATGCCTGCTGGTGTAACAGTGGCATGACTGTTTGGGGAGTAACCAAATGCTTTCTTATCACATTTGAGGCACACATCACAGGCGGGAATACATGCCTGGTTCTGTAAAACTATTGGAAAGACTATGACTAGGGAGGTCACAGGTCCAAAGGGGAGTCTATTGCTGATGTTTGCTAAATGGGCATCATTTTAAACTGCCTTCTAGGTATTTATTTATGCCCATAGATTAGTGCTGAACTCATCTTGGTCATAGAAAATACTTTGTGCAATGAGTGAAGAATTTCTTTTTAATATTTTATTGAATTTATTTTTAAACATTTGATTTTTATTTATTTATTTGAGTGTGAGAGAGGAGGGGAGTGGAGAGGGAGAGAATGGGCATGCCAGGGACTCTAGCCATTGCAAAGAAATTCCAGATGCATGCGCCACCCTATGCATCTGGTTGACATGGATCCTGAGGAATCGAACCAGGGTCCTTTGGCTTTCGAGGCAAGCACCTTATCCCCTAAGCCATTTCTCTAGCCCTTGTTTATTTATTTGAGAAGAAGGGACTGAGGGGGGGGGGACTCTAGCCATTGCAAATGAACTCCAGATGCATGTGCTACTTTGTGCATCTGGCTTTGTGTGAGCATGGGTTGTTAGGCATTGCAGGCAAATGCCTTAACTACTGAGAAATCTCTCCAGGCCTTACTTTTTTTGTGTGTGTGTGAAGCAGGGTGTCACTCTATCCCAGGCTGACATGGCACTTAATCTGTAACCCAGACTGACCTCTAATTTGCAACAATCCTACCTCAGCCTCCTGAGAGCTGGGCTTAAAGGTGTACTGACGCATGTGGCTTAAAAAAATTTTTTTTCTCTCTCTCTCTCTTTTTTTTTTTTTTTCCAGATAGGGTTCCACTCTAGCCCAGACTGACCTGGTGTAGAGAGCCGAGAGGTGACCGCCATTACTAGATGGCGCTGACATCCGGCCTCGGCCCTGGTGAACAAGTAGAATAGCGCATGGGCAAGTGGCAAAAGCGCGCCAAGTCACTGCCCAGCCCGGGCATATGAGCGTCATATGAGCATCATATGAGCGCGCAGCCAATCAGCAGAGTACACGCCACCTAGGGGCTATATAAGCGGCGCCATTTCGGGGCTCTGGGTCTTCCTCTTTCATCTGTTCAATAAACGCTTGCTGCAGAAGGATCCTGGTGTCCGCGTGCGTTCTTGCTGGCGAGACGACTACGCGGGCTACAACTGGTGCCGAAACATCCGGGACGCCGGGTGCCTGTCATCGCCGGCGCCGAGGAGACCCCCCATTCACGGGGAAGGATTCAGAACTGCAGCACTAAGGTAGGTTCTGAGAGGCATGTTTGGTCTTGACTTGTCTCATCTTTCATCCAAATTGGTAGGAGCAATTTTCGCTCTCCCTATTGTGATGGTGGCTCTCGTTCTCTTCTTTGTGAACATGGGAGCCTCACATTCGGAGCTACAAGACAGCATGTCAGAAACAGAACGGGATAAAAGTTTAGGGGCCCTTGAGGAAAAAGAAAAAGACGTCTCTAAGAAAAAAGGCCTTTCTGTGGACGCTAAGTCCACAGAAAGAAAAGACAAGGGAAAGGACGCCCTGGGAGAGAAACAGGAGAGGGAAAAAAGAAGTCCAAAAAGGAGGCCTCTTTATCCGATAAAAGAATTGGAGGCTTTAGGAATTGATAGCTCAGAGTCTGAGGATCTTAGTCCCTCCGAGGAGGAAGAATTAGATGGCGAAGCGGCTCGCTATGGGGAGGAGAGATATTATTTTGATGAGCTACTGCAAAATCGAAAACAAAAGAAGATAGGAGATAAGAACCGCGCGGCTTTTCAATCTGCCGCCCCTGTCATTCCCAGTGCTCCTCCGCCTTATGCCGGCAAGCATTGTTCAGATTCCTTCCTTTCAGAGGGGGACAGAAGGAGGTGCTTACAAGCCTTCCCGGTGTTTGAGGCTGCGGATGGAAACCGCGTCCATGCGCCGGTAGAGTATGCCCTCATTAAGGAACTTGCTGAATCAGTTAATAAGTATGGAGTAGATGCTAATTTTACAGTCATACAGCTTGAGAGACTCGCCACTATGACAATGAAGGAAAGACTGCAGAGGACTTTGTTGGAACTGGGCTATTGGAATAAGGGCTGGCTGCGTTCTGTTGCTGAGGTCCAGAGTGTTTGATCAAGGTTAAATTTGTAATGGACTGATGTGCTTGGCTAGAGATATTGGACTGAGAGATTTAAGATTTTAAGCTGGAAAACCTCAAGCAAGTTAAATTTACAGGCACAGAGACTGGTTTTAGGTTACTGAATCTGCTATTGTCAAACACATTAGCAATCTTAAGGAAGATGTTCCAACTGCTTTACATTAAAACAATGGAAAGGATGCCTGAGGAAAGGCTATCATAGAAATGCAAACACTTTTGGAAAGAGTTGACTGGAGGAGGAACCTGCTTTTCAAGGCTATTGAACTTGAACTGCAGAAGTTTGATGTTTGTTTGATGGTGGTTGAATTTACATTGTTTTAGTCTCTCCTTGCTTTAATCCCAGAGGAATTCGCCCATTACAAATTTGGCAGATGGATGTTACTCACGTCCCATCTTTTGGCAAATTACAATATTTACATGTTTCCATTGATACTTGTTCTGGAGTTATGTTTGCTTCCCCATTAACCGGGGAGAAAGCAGCCCATGTTATTCAACACTGCCTCGAGGCGTGGAGTGCCTGGGGGAAGCCCAAAATTCTTAAAACTGACAATGGACCAGCTTATACTTCTCAAAAATTTGGACAGTTCTGTCACCAGATGGGAGTGACCCATTTGACAGGTCTCCCATATAATCCTCAAGGACAGGGTATTATAGAACGGGCTCATCGCACTCTAAAGTCTTATTTAATAAAACAAAAAGGGGGAGTCGATGAGGCTCTGCCCTCAGTCCCACGAGTGACTATATCCATAGCACTCTTTACTCTTAATTTTTTAAATTTGGACAGTCAGGGCCATTCGGCGGCTGACTGTCATTGCTCAGAGCCTAACAGGCCACAGGAGATGGTTAAGTGGAAAGATGTTTTGACTGGTCAATGGAGAGGCCCGGATCCTATTTTAATAAGATCCAGGGGAGCTGTTTGTGTTTTTCCACAGGAAGAAGACAATCCATTCTGGCTACCAGAACGCCTAACACGTAGACTTGTGAGACCTGACGAATCATCGAGATCCTGTGCAGGAGCCGAAGAAGTGGACAAGATCCATTATGAAGACCCTACTCTACTAGAGTTGACCCCTCCCTAGCTGTGGGCCTGACATCCTGGATTTCTTCAGCCTTCTCTTTCTTTAAGGAATGGGTGGGAGTGGCGCTGTTTGGTGCAGCCCTATGTTGTGGCTTAGTGTTCCTGCTTTGGTTGTTCTGCAAGCTCAGAGCTCAATAGCAATGTGACAAGGCCGTTATTGCGCAAGCACTTGTGGCTATGGAACAGGGATCATCTCCTGAAATTTGGTTAATTAATTAGACTGAGACCCTCAGTCGATGCACCTCAGGGGTTTAGCCCATTGCACTGAGTCGATGGGAGATCTAAGTCTAATCAGCCCTTGCCTAAGTGGCTGCAGCACCAAAATATGAGATTGACAGCCCTTGCACCCCCAGGAACAATATTCCATTGCACAGGGATGGGTGTTAACTCCCCTTTTTGTCTCTCCCTTGGCCTTTGCACTCAGAGGACTTGTCACCATTGCACCTGATAAGGTGAGGGAGTGAGCTCTTGATCGCTTATTCCCCAAGGAAGGAATTTGCTTGATCGAGCATAGGGTTGTTTGGTGCTGCGCTGGCTGGGCTATGAGGCAGTTGTCATCTTATTAAAACAAACAGGGGGAGATGTAGAGAGCCGAGAGGTGACCGCCATTACTAGATGGCGCTGACATCCGGCCTCGGCCCTGGTGAACAAGTAGAATAGCGCATGGGCAAGTGGCAAAAGCGCGCCAAGTCACTGCCCAGCCCGGGCATATGAGCGTCATATGAGCATCATATGAGCGCGCAGCCAATCAGCAGAGTACACGCCACCTAGGGGCTATATAAGCGGCGCCATTTCGGGGCTCTGGGTCTTCCTCTTTCATCTGTTCAATAAACGCTTGCTGCAGAAGGATCCTGGTGTCCGCGTGCGTTCTTGCTGGCGAGACGACTACGCGGGCTACAACCTGGAACTCACTATGTAGTCTCAGAGTGGCCTTGAACTCATGGTGATCCTTCTACCTCTGCCTCCCAAGTGCTGGGATTAAAGGGGTGCGCCACCACTCCTGGCCAAAAAAAAAAAAAAAAAAATTAACACAGTAGCCTCCACTGAACACCTACAAATTCTACCCTTTCACATTAAGAACTTGTATTTTAGGGGGTATAGTGGTGCATGCCTGTAATGCCAGCACTAAGTGGACACAAGAAGATCAGGAGTTCAAAGGCAGCATGAGCTTACATGAGACACTCTCAAAAATGGGGTGGGTGATATAGTTTACAGGTTCAAAACCCTGGGTTTAATCCCAAGACCACAAAAATAAAATAAAATTAATTTTAAAAAATCTATATGAGATACAATTTACTTATCTATTCAATGATCTTTAAGACATTTACAAAGTCATGCAACCATAACATTTATATTGTGTCCATTGATATAAGCAAACTTTTTATGAGCCTGGTGTGGTGGAACCTACCTTTAATCAGGAGGTTGAGGTAGGAGGACTGACATGAGTTTGAGCTGAGCCTGGTGTATAGAAAGAGTGCCAGATCAGCCTGGGATAGAGTGAGACCCTCCCCGCTCCCTCAAAAAAACAAAAAAGCAATGGATTCTGAGTGGTCAGTGTGTAAAGAATGATGATGGATAGATAAGTGGATATTAGACAGATCACTACTTGTCATCCACCTCCTCTGCTTTTTCCTAGCAGTGGTAGTCTTCGAAACCCACATCTCCTACTTTCCAGGCAAGTTAGGACGTACTAGAGAAAATGATTACTTCCCAGTCAGAGAAGCGTGGGATTGTTCCTTTGCCAGCAGCTAGACAAGCCTTGCGGGTTTCTGGTCTTTGGTCAGAAGAAATTTGTAAGGGGAAAGAATCATTATTAGGCTAGTTGGGAAGTTCCTCAGGCTGCTTTTCTAATTTAAAGGTCTTTCTCTCTTTTTAAGAATTCAGGATCAATAAAACTTCCTAGCATCTTTGGACAAAGCATGACTTTCAATAGCTTGTTGACAGTTCAGTTTGTCAGCCTCCAGAATGCCAGTGTTGAATCTCTGCTTACTTAGACAGGAAAGACTTTGAAACAAAAACATTTAATTGTGCTCATGAAAGGTAAGGTGTGAGTCAAAGGCAGTGGAAGCTTCAGAGAATCAGGGCGCTATTTAGGTAGTTTGAAAGATCCATTTCTTACTCTGTGGAAAGAAAAATGTTCCAGAGGAGACTATTGTTAGAAAGCAAGGCAGCGTTCTTTTCTACTTTTCACTGACAGGATTTTAAACTTATTTACTTAGTGTTGTTGTTGTTGTTGTTGTTGTTGTTGTTTTTGCTTTTCGAGGTAGGGTTTCACTCTAGCCCAGGCTGATTTGGAATTCACTATGTAGTCTCAGGCTGGCCTCAAATTCGTGGTATCTTCTTACCTCTGCTTCCCAAGTGCTGGGACTAAGGGTATGTGTCCCCACACCTGGCTTCAGTATTATTATTATTTTTTTAATAGGTCAAGATTTTATTTGCTAAGCTTGAAAAATCAAACATTTAAAGAAAAAATTATTACAATGATACTGAAAATATCTTTGTTGGCTTTTAAAAAGATAAATATAAATAAGAATATCTCATTTGTAAGATTAATTTTTAAACTTGTCTTAGATGTAATACATATAAGATCTAATAGATTCTCTTCCTGCAGTTTTTAAATTTAGTTTACAGTGTGGCAAGTTTCTAAAGCACTATATTTAATTGTGAGATATATATATATCTCAGTGTGTGCACTTGTGTATATATATTAGTATGTATGTGTTTGATAAATACATACATACCCCTAGACTTCCCTTCTTGGGCAAGTGCCTGAACCACTGAGCTATCTCTCCAGCTAGACTTCCCTTCTTGTCTACTGGAACTGATAGCTACTCTGGGGAGAAGTCTTATTCACAATATCTGAACTTCCTTTTTTTTAAAAAAAATTATTTATTTATTTGAGAGAGAGGGAGAGATGTGGAAATAGGCAGGGAGAAAGAGAGAGAGAATGGGCATGCCAGGGCCTCCAGCCACTGCAAGCTCCAGATGCAAGCACCCCCTTGTGCATCTGGCTTACATGGGTCCTGGGGAGTCAAACCTGGCTCCTTTGGCTTTGCAGGCAAGTGTCTTAACTGCTAAGCCATCTCTCCAGCCCTGAACTTTCTTTCAAGGCAGTAAAGGCAATGGTAATCATTCCCTAAAACTCTTTTTTCTGTGTATTTTGAGACAGGGTGTCATTACTTTGCCTAACATTTCCCAGGTTGACTTGAATTTACAATTCTGCCTCAGCCTCCCAAATACCTGTGACAGCAAGTAAACACCACTGTGTCTGCCCTTCAGTGCATTGGGGATTGAGCACAGGGTCTGGTGCATACTAGGGAAAGGACTTACCCCATCTGTACATTTTTAAAAGGGTCTTATGGAGCCCAGACTACCCTTGAACTTGCCATTCTCCTGCCTTAGCCTCCTGTGTGCTAGGATTACAGCTGTGTGCTACCATACTTGGTCCACTGACCATAAACTGTTATAGAGGGTGACCAATCCTTTCTTTTCTAGATGAGAAAAAAATAAGTTTTTCTCCGTGTAGGTGGTCATAACTTTAAAGGAAATTGTTCTTCTTCCCCTTCTCCTTTTCTTTTTTTTAACTTTTATAACTTTATTTTTACACTCAAGAAGTTAGTTCTCATCCACGTTGACAGTCTGTAGATTTTTGAATGTGGTAACAGGGACATAGGTCACTAAAGTATAAAGCTTATTTGGTGAATCTTCAGCCTCATTTCGTTCCTGGACAACCGTATACGGATACGATATGGGCCATTCCTTATTCCCTTGGCCCAGACGGCTTTGTTGAGCCTGGTATCAATGCGCACATTTGGAGTCCCCATCTCCTTCATGGCAAACTTCCGGATCTCTTTGAGGGCCCGAGGAGCCCGCTTCTTGAAGCCCACTTCATGGATGCGCTTGTGAATGTTGATGGTGTACTCTCGGGTCACCACCTCGTTGATGGCAGAACGGCCCTTCTTTTTCTCGCCACCCTTCTTAGTGGGAGCCATCCATCACCCAGGACAGCACAGTGCCGGGGCAGGATGGAACCCGATTCCCGAGGCCGGGACCCCGCCACACATACTCCCCCCTTCTCCTTTTCAAAAAAATTTTTAATTGACAACTTCCATAATTATAAACAATATCCCATGGTAATTCCCTACCTCCCCCCACTTTCCCCTTTGAAACTCCACTCTCCATCATATCCCCTCCCCTTCTCAATCAGTCTCTCTTTTATTTTCTTAATATATTTTATTTAGTTACTTATTTGAGAGAGAGAAAGAGAGAGAGAATGGGCATGCCAGCCTCTAGGCCACTACAAAGCAACTCCAGATGCATGCGCCCCCTTGTACATCTGGCTTATGTTGGTCCTGGGGAGTCAAACCAGGGTCCTTAGGCTTCGCAGGCATGCACCTTAACCACTAAGCCCAGTCTCTCTTTTATTTTAATGTCATGACCTTTTCCTCCTATTATGATGGTCTTGTGTAGGTAGTGTCAGGCAGTGTGAGGTCATGGATATCCAGTCCATTTCGTGTCTGGAGGAGCACTTTGTAAGGAGTCCTACCCTTCCTTTGGCTCTTACATTCTTTTTTTTTTAATAAAAGCTTTGATAAGGAATTATATTTTTATTTGCAAAAGTTGAAAATGTGCATATAAATTACCAGCTCAGAACCTGGATTTCCCTGTGATCCACCTCGTGAAGCAGAAGACTGTCACTTCTTGCCAGGTTTGGGGGCCTTTTTAAGGCCTTGGATGTATTTTCGAGGAAGCCGATATTCTTCAAGCAAAAGCTTGCCAAGATGTTGAATCTGGTTTCCCTGGATCTGTACCTGCATGCTGTCCTTGGTGCCAAGATCAGGAGCGACGGTGGTACTGGCCTGGCATTGCTGCTGGAGGGTGGCAGCCACTGAGCATGGGTCCAGACCATGGACTTCCAAATTCCCAACCACAGTCACCTTTTTATTGTAAGTCCTCAGTGTAAGGGTGATGTCAATGGGACAGACGTTTCCTTTTTTCACAATAGGCTCCTGTCCAGGAAAGGTCACTTGATAGGCAGGCTGCAGGTTCTCCATACATCTGGTCAGGAGACTGTCCCATGGGAGCTTCATGACTACGTGATGTTCATGTTTCTCTAAGATGCAGTCACATAAGATGGGATCCAAGTTCACCAGATTTTTGTTGATTGCATCAACCAGGTTGTTTCTCTTGGCGTAGTCAATGATGATTTTTCGGATCTCACTGCCCTCAAGGGTGCTCCCTTTCTTGTGACCAGAGCCCTGGAAAAGCTGGGTCATGCTGGCTGGGATACAGTAGAGGGGTTTTATGTCTGGAGGATGATAGGGCTGTTCTCTACTACCCTCCTAGACAGTCTGGGAGGTCAGCGAGGACTCAGGGATGATGAAAGTTGTGATCCTTGGGTGCCTCCAGTCCACAGCCACAATGCTCTCCACCCCTTTGCTCAGCTCCTTAACTTCGATAATCTGCTCCTGTTGCATGTGCTGTAGGAACTTGGAGAGCTTTTTGTAGCTTGACTTTTTTATATCCAGTTGTTGTCCTTCAGGGCAGCAGGAGAACACGTGGACTGCCAAGGAGAGTGCTGGTGAGCAAAGGGAGGTCGGCCTTCTTGACTCGGCTCTTCAAAGCATGCAAAAAGCACTGCTGTAACAGTTCATCCATTTGCTCCTGAAGGGGCTTGCTGTCCGAGGACTCCTGGCTCAGGGTCCTAGAGCTGGTATCTTCAGAGGCTTTTGGGAGGGATTGCTCCCCGCAGGCCCGATAAGCCCTCCCATTCTCCTCTTCTCCCTCTAGGCCCAGGCTCCTCAGGTCTCCCTGGAGGGTGATGTCCACCTTTTCTTCACTGACATCTGCGGGATCCACAGCCAGTGGAGCAATGGCAGGCGGGGAGGACTTGTCTCCAGATTGCCACAAGTGGTCCTGGTACGTGTGGAGCACAGAGAAGCCCCTTCCCCTCAGGCCTGAAGCCAACATCTCATCCGTGGACATGGCGGCCACTCCATTGGCTATGGGGGCTCTGTTCCCCACCAAGGCAATGGCACAGAGGTCACCTTTCTGTACCTGAGGCAGACCAGCAGGGGGCACCACTAGTCCTGGCAGCATCAAGTCTGCTCCTCCTACCAGTTTTTCGTGCACCATAGGCCATGTTGTAAAGGTGGGTAGAAGGTCAGGCTAGGACCGCAGTGTGTACACTGTGGGACACAGACTTTTCTCCAGTTCAAGTAGGATAGGGTTACCACCGCTCATGTACACAGTCACTGTGTCCCCTTTGTGGGCATACAACTTCACAATGTTGAGCTCCTCCTTCCCAGGAATCAACTCAGAGACCTGGTCTGCTCTAAGGGTGGGGAAAGCAGCTGTCACATCAGCCCGAAGCTTTCTCCTGTCCGACCCCTTGATGGCCGTGTTGGACTTGACCCGAGAGGCCCTGGCGAACATGTCTCCTGGTGTACCCGGCAGGGAAGACAAGCTAGCACAGAAGCCATGGAGCGTCTGGAAACCAAAGGTGCGGCAGCTCTCGGGCCGCAGGTCTAGGGCACAGCCATGTTGATGAGCCGGCGCCAAAAACGACCCCGCTCTTACATTCTTTCTGCCACCTCTTCCGCAATGGACCCTGTCCTTCTTCTTATTCTTCTTTCTCAAGGTATGGTCTCACTGTAGCCCAGGCTGGCCTGGAACTCACTATGTCTCAGGCTGGCCTTGAACTCACAGTGATTTTTCTACCCCTGCCTCCCTTGTGCTTGGATTAAAAATGAGCACCACCACACCCGGTGGAAGTTGTCTTTAATAGAAGTTTATCTATCAATTAAATACTATGTTCAGGGGACACACTAATGCTATGATGAAGTAAGCCCTTGTTAGCCCAGGCATTACATTTTTAGTTATGACAGTAAATAAAAGCAGAGGGCAAATTTGGTTTTAAAATTGGTTCTTTTCCATGCTGCTAAATACAAGCAGACTGTGAGTTACGTTTTGTAGTTGGTTGTTTTCCTCATGTACACAAGATTGTCATTGTAGAAAGAATCTCAGTTCAGACTATCTATGAATGTTTTCCAAACTTCCAAGGGCTGTAGCTGAGGACATTGTTCCCAGCCTTGGTAATCCTACTCCATGTCAATCTGGATCTGCTGTTGACTTTCAGTGCATGACCCCATAGCATCACCCCTGTTTAGATGTCTGGAAGCAGCCCCTCATTCCAGGAAACACTTGGTCATCACACCCCGGACAAGTTTTGCTTGCCATCAACCACGTCACAAGCCTAATACTCAGCTTTCCCAGTCAGTCTTTCCAAGGACCCAATTCACCTCTTTCTGTTTGGGTTTCCATGCTGACATTTAGAAAAACAACAGTCACTCAACTCATAAAGCCCTTTCTCTATGTTCCATACTAATTTTAATATTGACTTTATCTCCTAAAAGCTCCAAAACATTTTAAGGAGTATTTTTTTTTCCTTTTTGCAAGATTGAGCTTCCAAGCTTGTATTTTTAAAGTGCTTCCAAATTTTTTTTCTTAACATATGTTGCATGAAGTCTGTCCTATTAACAGAACCCAGTCCTCTTCCAAATAGTATAAAAATCCAAAGATTTAGCCTTTCAGATAGCATTTCTAGGTTGTACAATTGATTTGAGCTTTGTGTTTAGTTCAAACCATTATGTTGAGGTTGGGTTCTCCCATGTCTCTTGTCTATAGCCATCAAAGATTGTTAGGTATGAATCCATTTCAGGAACACTGTTCGGCATGTGTCTGGGTAAGAACACTTTTCTTCATACTCATCAGGACAAGGAAATATTTTTTTTAATGAACATAGAAATATAAGACTTGATTATAACATTTTTTGAGCAGCTCTCTTTTGCTTCCCCCTCCCATTCAGGAAACTCTAAAATCATAGGATTTGATAAGTATATGTTGCAAATTAAGAATTTTTGAGAGGCGGCGTTATGTGTGTGTGATTAAACACTTTGATGCCAGAACCACAGCGCCTGGGCTTGGCTCTTAGTTTTGCTACTTCCTCACCATACAACCTTCAGAAGGTTGTATGTACAGTGTATTTGCCTCAGTTTCTCAAGAGGAATAGTAAAATGTAAATGGAGATTGAGCAATAAATATATGCAAATCACTCCAGACAGCCCCTGGTCCACAGAAGTAAAGAGCACTGTCTCCAGAGCTACACGAGGTAGAGTAAGAGATCTGGGATGTACACTTCATAGAGTGCTGCTCACATTGCTTCCCTAGGACAGAGGAGAATTCATAGAGGCATTTCAGAAAAGTCTTTTTCTTGTTTGTTTGTTTTGTTTGTGCTTTTCTGAGGTAGGGTCTCGCTCTAGCCCAGGCTGACCTAGAATTCATTCTGTATTCTCAGGCTGGCATCAAACTCACAGTGATCTTCCTACCTCAGCCTCCCAAGTACTGGGTTTAAAAGTGTGCACCCTGTCAAGAAGTCTATATTTTTATTTATTGCCTTGCATTTTGTTTTGTTTTTGTTTTTCAACATAGGTTCTCACTCTATCCTAGGCTGACCTGGAATTCATTATATAATCTCAGGGTAGCCCTGAACTTACAGTGATCCTCCTACCTCTGCCTTCTGAGTACTGGGTTAAAGGCATGTGTCACCACACCTGGCTTCAAATTTTTTTTTTATTAGTTATGGACATAGTCAGTATGTAAACAGCATTTGTTGGTATCATCCTTACCCTCATCCCTGCCGCCTCTCCAAAGGGAGCCTCCTCCTTGGGGATGCTGGTCCTTCCCATGGGGACTGTGGGTTGTGCATCGTGGAGGTCCGTCTTTGAATTTTCATTTTACTTATTACTTGCAAGAAGAGAGAGATAGAGAGAGAAGAGAGACAGGAATAATGGGCATATCAGGGCCTCTAGCCATTGAAATGAGCTCTAGATGCATGTGCCGCTTTGTGTATCTGACTTTACTTGGGTCCTGGGGAACCAAACCCAGGTTGCTAGGCTTTGCAAACAAATGCCTTCACCACTGAGCAATCTAAAGGTAGGGTCTCACTGTAGCTCAGGCTGACCTGGAATTCATTATGTAGTCTCAGGGAGGCCTCAAACTCATGGCCATCCTCCTACCTCTGCCTCCCGAGTTCTAGGATTAAAGGTGTGCGCCACCACGCCTGGCTGCCTTGGAAATTTATGCCTTGCCTTTGGTTTCAACTTGCATCAAAAAGAAATTATAGTAGAAAATACTTAAGGGCCATCCTGTAGCTGTTGTTCATGATTCTACGCAGCTTTGAAATCCATTTCATGATGGGTGTAGGGTTTGAATGAAAACATTTTGCAAATGGTTCTGACTAATCTGAGTCACCATGATGCTGGGGTACTGCCATGAGAGAAGTAATACGAAATCCTGGGGATGACAGTGACCATACAGTGTAGGAGGGAACAATGGTCTTACCCCCTCTTCCAGGAAAGACCTTTATAAACTCTAGCCAGATCTCTTACAGATGCTTGGCAAGACCAGTAGCTGAAATAAATATCCAAGATGTAATTAGGGTGATCAGTTCTTGATTTACTCTGGTTTGCTTTTATAAAGGTCAATTTAGAATGAGCCTGGAAGCACACACGTGGAGCCTCAGCACTCCAGTTGCTAAGGAAGGAGGATGGTGAGTTTGAGGTCAGCCCAGGCTATGTAGTGAGACCCTCTCTTTACAAACAAGAATTCAGGGACTGGAGAAATGGCTCATTGAGTAAAGGCACTTGCTTGCAAAGTTTGATGGCCCAGGTTCAATTCCTCAGTACCCACATAATGCCAGATATACAAAGTGATGTATGTGTCTAGAGTTCGTTTGTAGTGGAGGAGACCCTGGTATGCCCATACTATATTTTTTCATATATATATATATATATATATATATATGTGTGTGTGTGTGTGTGTGTGTGTGTGTGTGTGTTTTTGAGGTAGGGTCTTGTTCTAGCCCAGGCTGACCTAGAATTCACTATGTAGTCTCAGGGTGGGCTTGAATAAATAAATTTTTAAAACAAAAACCCAACATTTTCGTTCTGCTGGAAATAACCAGAGGCTATGAAAAAGAATAACGAATAATGTCTCTAAAAAGT
Source organism: Dipus sagitta (assembly GCA_036346955.1). NCBI lineage: Eukaryota > Metazoa > Chordata > Mammalia > Rodentia > Dipodidae > Dipus > Dipus sagitta. The sequence continues at coordinate 82,997,719 of CM070774.1, forward strand.
TTAATACAAGCAGGTGTGGTAGCATACCCTTTTATCCCAGGGAGGCTAAGGTAGGAAGATTGCTGAGTTTGCCCTCAGCCTGGCCTACAGAGCGAGTTTTGGGTCAGCCTGAACTGGAGTTAGACCTTCCTGCAAACAATAGCAACAAAAAAAGGTCAATGTCTTATTCAGCCGGTACTGGGACTTCTTGTGCTGTATAGGAATCCAGAGTCTTTACACTCAATGCCAAGTTTAGAGGCTGCTTGCTGTCCTGCTGTTGCTCAGCCCTTAGGTCTAGGTAAGTCTCACCTTTCTGATTAGGTGCCAAGACTGGCACACTTTCTCATCTCCTTTAGCATTTGTACAGGGTTCACTGTTGATTCCAGTACAGCTGCATAAAGCAAGCCCACTCTCAAGGTGTTATCACACATGCTGTTGACAATCTCAGTCCTCCTGTTTCTGTTTGTTTGTGTTTTAAGGTGGATCTCACTCTAGCCCAAGTAGACTTGTAACTCACTCTGTAGGCCAGGATGGCCTCCTACTTCAGCCTCCTTAGTGCTAGGATTAAGGGCCGATATGTGTCATTTCTATTTGTTTATTTATTTGTAAGCAGTGATAAATAGAGAGAAGAGGGACAGAGAGAATAGGCATGCCTGGACCTGCAGCCAATGCAAATGAACTCTAGATACATGCTCCACTTTGTGCATCTGGCTTTATGTGGTACTGGGGAATTGGACCTGGATCTTTTGGCTTTGCTGGTAAGTGCCTTGACCACTGAGACATCTCTCTAGCCCAGATTTATACAGATTTTAAGGAAGTGTGCAGACAAATATTTCAGCTTACTACAACCTTTAATGTATAATCCTAGATGTGATGCCCTAGAAAATATGATTTAAAACTTAAGGCAGGGCTGGAGAGATGGCTCTTCAGTTAAAGCACTTGCCTGCAAAGACTGACAACCTGGGTTTGATTCCCCAGTATCCACATAAAACCAGATGCACAAAGTGACTCATACATTTGGGGTTTGCAATGGCTAGAGGCCCTGGCATGCCCATTGTCTTTCTCTTTCTGTCCCTCTCTGCTTGCAAATAAATAAATATATTAGCATATTAAAAAATATAAAAGTGGGCTGGAGAGATGGCTTAGCGGTTAAGCGCTTGCCTGTGAAGCCTAAGGACCCCGGTTCAAGGCTCGACTCCCTAGGACCCACGTTAGCCAGATGCACAAGGGGGCACACGCATCTGGAGTTCGTTTGCAGTGGCTGGAAGCCCTGGCATGCCCATTCTCTCTCTCTCTCTCTGTCTATCACTCTCAAATAAATAAAAATAACAATAAAAAAAATTTAAAAAAATATAAAAGTGACCACTCTGAGATTACATAGTGAATTCCACGTTATCCTGGGCTACAGTGAAACCTTATCTTGAAAAACCAAAAATAAAATAAAATAAAATTGAGTTTGAGGCATGTCTGGGACTACAAAGTGAGTTCTAAGGTCAGGCTGGGCTAGATTGAGACTATACCTCACACAAACAGAAACAAAAAAAAAAACCTTAGAAAATAAAATTAAAACAGCTATGATGGGTTGTGCTGTAACCTCCGGTGTTGAGTGCAGTCAGGCAGAAGGACCAGAAGATTAAGACCAACCTGTACAACTTAGTGAAGGCCATGTTGTAATTAAAAAAAAAAAAAGTGCTTTTAAAAACTGGGATTCAAAAACAATATCTAAAATCAATAACTCCAAAAATGGTGCTAATGTGGTTAAAACATGACAATAGAGCATTTTAAAAAAGAAAAGAAAAGAAAAAACAAAGAAATGGCTGAAAGAATTGGAAATGGTTATTTCTGGAAGGATGGACCAGGGGATCTGCCAAGGAAGATAGACTAGGGATCTGTTTGTACCACGTCTATCTTGGAAAATTTTATGCTCTTTTAGTCTGTTAAAGCTGCTGCAGCACAATAGTGTAGGTTGTGGCTTCTGAGCAACAGGACTATATCTGTTTTGGAGGCTGAGGAGTCTAATATGAAGGTTTTAGCAGGCTCTGTGATGAAGGCTTTTTTCCTGTCACACAGAAGGCTGCTTCTTGCTATGTCTCCATAAGATGAAAGAAAAGCCAATTGCTATCCAGGGCCTTTTTTTTTTTTTTTTTTTTTAATTTGGTTTTTCGAGGTAGGGTCTCACTCTGGCTCAGTTTGGAATTTGGAATTAACTGTGTAGTCTCAGGGTGGCCTTGAACTCACAGCAATGATCCTCCTACCGCTGCATCCAGAGTGCTGGGATTAAAGACATGTGCCACCACTCCCAGCTTTCCAGAGCCTTTTTAAAAAAATAAATAACTAAAGCTTTTTATATTTTATAAGGGCACTAATGCCATTCATGAGGGTGCCGTTTTTATGATTTAGTTCCCTCCCAAAGGCTCCACCTCCTCATACCATCCTATTGAGTGTTAGGATTTCCATATATGGATTGGTGGCTGCACAAATATTCAGGCCAGAGCATATGCAAGGAGTTCTTGGATAAAAGATGAATGATAGAAATTTGTTAAATTATTTACAAAGTTGGGAGCTATCCTGGAAGAATTATTGTAATCCCTTTTCTCCCTCCTATAAAAGAGAGCTTCCTACAGCAGCATGGTGGTCATTTTTATTGCTAAGAAATGTGAGTTATGAGTTTCCACCTCTTTAAAGCTCATATTGATTACCTGAGTCATTTTTTTAATTGGGAAAGACTAATAAACCATCCAGTGGTAGATATTATCTGTCATCTAAGACAAATGGATGTTTGTGTGTTAATTATGCTTAAAACACAAGTATAAATAACTTTGTCATGAGTACAGAAAACAAATATTTGATGCATACTGAAAATCGAAGATGGTATCTCAGTGAGATTTCTATTTTCCTCTTTCCTTTCCTTCTTCCCTCCCTCCTTTCCTCCCTCCCTCCCTTTCTTTCTTCCTTACTTCTTCCCTCTCACTTTCCCTCCCTCCCTTGTTCCATTCAATTCTTTTGTTGTTGTTGTTGTTGTTGTTTCACATATCTTTATTTTTCTACTTTGAAAACTTGACTAGTCCTGGGCTTATTAATGCATGCCTATAATCCCAGAACTCCAGAGGCCGAAACAGGAAGATTAAAGACCCCTCTGAGTTATATAGCAAGACATACCTTAAATGACAACAGCAACAGGTAAAACAGAACACAGGAAAACTTTGCTAAATATCTCTTATAACGAAGAACAGCATAGTATAAAACATTAATTTGAGCTGGGTGTGGTGGCTCATGCCTTTAATCCCAGCACTTGGGAGACAGAGGTAGGAGGAGTTCTGGAGTTTGAGGCCACCCTGACTACATAGTGAATTCCAGGTAAGCCTGGGCTAGAGCGAGACCAAAAGAGACCCTGGTACATACATACACACACACAGACACACACACAGACACACACACACAAATTAAATCTTAATTTAAGCTGGGCATGGTGGCTCATGCCTTTAATCCCAGCACTCGGGAGGCAGAGGTAGGAGAATCACCATGAGTTCAAGGCCACCCTGAGACTACACAGTGAGTTCCAGGTCATCTTGAGCTAGAGTGAGACCCTAACTCAAAAAAAAAAAAATCTTAATTTAAAACAAACGATCAGGCTACAGAGATGGCTTAGAACTTAAGGCCCTTGCCTGTGAAACCTAAGGACTTAGGTTTAACTCTCCAGAACCCATGTAAGCCAGATGCACATGGTGGTACATGTGTCTGGAGTTCATTTGCAGTGGCTGGAGGCCCTGGCACGCCCATTCTCTCTCTCTCTTCTCTCTATCTCTCAAATAAATAAATATAATATTTTTAAAACAAACTGCCAACACACATAATTTTGTGTACACCATATTTGTGTACACAATAGAGAGCTAATAATCCGTTACATTACAATATTGATTATCCTTTTTTAAAAAGATTTATTTTTTTATTTATTAGAGACAAAGAGAGGAAGAAAGAGGAACAGAGAGAGTGAGGATGGGCACACCAGGGCCTCTAGTCACTGCAAATGAACTCCAGACACATGTGCAACCATTTGCATCTGTCTTACTTGGGTCCTGGAGAATCAAACCTGGGTCCTTAGGCCTCACAGACATACACCTTAACCACTAAGCAATCTCTTCAGCCCCTGATTATCCTTTCTTAATATTCTTTTATTCACCTTCCAATTTTCTATATATTTCAAACTTTAATAGCAATATATACTTTTCTATTTTTTTAAATATTTTATGTATTTATTAGAGAGAGAGGCAGATTGAGACAAAGAGATTGGGCATGCCAGGGCCTTTGCAATGAACTGCAAATGAACTCCAGACACATATGCCACCTTGTGCATTTGGCTTTAAGTGGGTACTGAGGAATCATACCTCAGTCCTTTGGCTTTGCAGTCAAGTGCCTTAACCATTCAGCAATCTCTCTAGCCCTTTCGGGTGTTTTATTGAGGTGGAGTCTCATTCTAGCCCAGGCTGATCTGGAACTCATTCTGCAGTCCTAGGCTGCCCTTGAACTCATAGCAATCCTTCTACCTCTGCCTCCCAAGTGCTAGGATTAAAGACATGCATCACCATGCCTGGCTTCCAATAGCAATATTTTTATACTTCTAAATACTAAGCAAATAACAGTTTCATTACATACAATATTGGGAGCTGGAGAGACTGCTCAGCCATTAAACATTCTGGCTTGCAAAGCCTTCTGGCCTAGGCTTGACTCCCCAGTACCCACATAAAGCCAGATGTACAAAGTAGCGCATGTATCTGGAGTTTATTTGCAGTAGCAAGAGGCCTTGGCATACCTATTCTCTTTCTCTCCTCACAAATAACTAAAAAGTATCTTTAAAAGTATGCTAAACACAACACTAGAATACACAGTTCTTTATGGTAGGCAGCAAGGCTATGTGAAGGGGCTGCTGGGCAGGTAAAGTAAGGATATGGGGCAAATTGAGAAAACTTGCACAACTTTAAATTTCCTCCTGCCCAATACATAGTAGACTTGTGGTTTTGCTGTTTATAATATCTCCAGCTTCACGGGTGGGTCCTGGTGGTGTGTAATTTCAGATGGCAAGCTCATCCTTAGCTCCGTCATCTCTTCAACAGTAGGCTAATCCTGGACTGAATCAGTTAGTGCTTGGCATTCCTGTCCAGGCTCATTGGCTCAGGAATGATCTAATCTCCCAAGAGCTTGAATTTATTTCCTTTCCTTGTTGAGGAAATACTATTCTTTCTCACTATATTTTTTTCTGCTATAATGAAATTCCTGAAGTTTGATACATTAATAGTGAAGAGAGGCTATATTCATGTTCATGGGTTGTGAGCGCATAGCACTGGCATCAATTTGATTCTGGTGAGGAGGGCCTTATGGTCAATGGTATATCAATGGCAGGAGCATAAGTGTTGGAGAAGAGATAGGTCACATGACAAGATAGGAGGCAGAGAAAGGGGAAGAGTGAACTTTGTCCTCATTGTAGCAATCATCTTGCAAGAACTAACCATAGGTCCAGGAGGACTACATCAATTTCTTTCCAAGGACAGCGTCCTCCATGACTTCATTACTTCCCAGCAGCCTTACCTTCCTCTCTAGAGTTTCCATACCACTTCTCAACAGTGCACACTGAGACCGTGGTCCCAACACATGAACCAATAGGATAGAGAACAAACCATAGCACTCACCTTGCAGGCAACTTGACCTTTACACAACTTAGAGAAGCTATACTAGAGGCAAAAACAAAAGGCAGAGAAGGACAGCAAGAAGTACAGAGGAATGGAGCCAGTTTGAAGACTTGGTGCCACTATGAGCTCAAGGTGCTTCACTCAGTTGAAACAAGGAATCACTGTTGTTGTTTAGGGAGGGGTTTGATTCTGCAAATCAAAGTATTCTACCTGATAACACAGAAAGAGAATATTTTGACATTTCTTATGCATCAGACATACGTGGTATTTCATTCTATCCTCACAAAGACATTCTGTTTGATTTTATTACTCTCATCCTTTTAACGTATACTTACTCATTATTTATTTATTCTTTTATTTATTTATGGGAGGGTCTCATGCATCCCAAGCTTTCCTTGAACTCACTATGTAGTTGAGGCTGGCTTTGAACTCTTGATCCTCCTTCCTCTACCTCTCAAGTGCTAGAGTTAGAGGGCTTACCACCACACCCAGCTCTTTTACTTTCATTTTAAAGTCAGGGAACTGGACTGGAGAGATGAGTTAGCAGTTAAGGTGCTTTCCAGCAAAGCCAAAGTACCTAGGTTCAATTCCCCAAGACCCATATAAGCCAGCTGCACAAGGTGGCACATGCATCTGGAACTTGTTTGCAGTGGCTGGAGGCCCTGGTAGGTACATTCTCTCTCTTTCTCAAATAAATAAATAAATAAAAATAAAATACTAGGCCAGGCATGGTGGCACACGTCTTTAATCCTAGCATTTGGGAGGCAGAGTGAGGAGGATCGCTGTGAGTTTGAGGCCACCCTGAGACTGACTCCACAGTGAATTCCAGGTCATCCTGACCTAGAATGAAATCCTACCTTGAAAATAAAAAAAATAAAATAAAAAAAAAGGAACCAGGTTCAGATCCAGCAGATCTTAAAGGAAGCCTGTATGCAGTTTTACATAAGCCTCTAAGTAATCCTGACAGGTAGCCAGGGTGGAGCACCACTGTCCTGGGAGACTGGGTTTGCTTTCACAAGTTCTGGTCCCCTTGGACTGCGTCCACCATAGGTTTGTTTCTAGCCATCCAGTCTGTTTTTATTTACACTTCAGGCTAGACTCCACACCCTGGCAGATCCAGGAATTGTCTTTTCTGGGCCTGAGCTTTCTTAACTGTCACTTGTTGCTTCATTACATTCTATTTTGATTATTGTTTTCTTTTTCAGTACTGCCCAGGAAGAATGCAGAGTGTTTTTCTGAACATTAACCATAAGTTCACACACTGCTTCCCAAGGATCTCACATGTTAGAGTCTCAACCTGGAAGGTGGAATGAAAACCATTTATGACTAAAACTTCATCAGTAATTTTATGAGAATGAATTATCATCTTTCAGATTACATTCTGAACTAGATTCATTGATTTCTGTGGGCTGCAGACAATTATGATAGTACAGTCTAGGCCATTAAAGAAGTTTTTAGAGAAGCCGGGCATGGTGGCGGACGCCTTTAACCCCAGCACTCGGGAAGCAGAGGTAGGAGTATTGCTGTGAGTTTGAGGTTTGAGGCCACCCTGAGACTCCATAGTGAATTCCAGGAGAGCCTGAGCTAGAGTGAAACCCCTACCTCAAAAAAAAAAAAAAAAAAAAATAAGTTTGTAGAGCTTACACTTTCTCTGATAGATACGATAGATACTGCTTCTTCTGAGACCAGAGACTAATTGTGCTTATTTCTTGAGCTCACCTGTGCCTGTCTTCACTCTTTCTCTTATTCTCTTTCTAGCTCTTTCTTTCTCACATGTTCCACCCCAGTATACTGTCTCTCTGCCACAGATGTTTCTGGCATCTGTCTCTCACTGTTAACCTTCCCAAGGTAAGAAGATCTGATGATGGTGTTCATCATTAAGAGTTAAGGTTCAATCCTATAGGACAGATGTTGTCCAGTGCTGGTTCCCTGGCTTTGTTGGGTTCATGAACAGTCATCAGTGTAGCCGGGCAGGCTTCACTCCAAATGTGACCTTCTTAATTGACCTGCTTCTACTTGAATTCAAGACTCAACGTAAGCATGGTCTCCTTCATGAAACCTCATGAATGAGTTTGGTAGTCCACCGTAGGCAGTATGCTTCCCAACTGTTCAATTTCTTCCCTCTTTCCTTCCTTCCTTTCTTATTTCCTTCCTTCCTTCATTCCTTTCATTCTCTCTCTGTCTCTGTCTCTCTCTCTTTTGAGGTAGGGTCTCACTGTAGTCCAGGCTGACCTGAAATTCACTATGTAGTATCAGGCTGGCCTCAAACTCATGGTGATCTTCTTACCTGTGCCTCCCGAGTGCTGGGATTAAAGGTGTGTGCCAATATGCTTGGCTGTCTCTCTTTTTCTTTCTTTCTTTCTCTCTCTCTCTTTCTCTTTGGAGACAGGGTCACAGTGTGTAGCCTAGGCTGGCCTAGAACTTTCCCTGTATCTCAAGCTGGGTTATTCCAGGCTGGGTGATCCTCCTGCTTTATCTTCCCCATTGAGTACTGGAATTACAGAGGTGCCCCATTACACCTGGCTCAACACCATCCCCCTTTTCATCCTTCCAAATCAAGCTGCCTCAATTTGCTAAAAAATTGGCTAAGGATCTCTCTATCTGTGTCTTGGGAATGGTCATTCTAGCAATGGATCTCATAAGTTTCATGGGCAAATTTTTTTGTCAATGAGATGGAAGTCTATTTGAAAGTTGCAAGGAGAAAAGTTTTCTCTCCTCGATCAGAGAACATCACACAAGAGAAACTCTCTTGTCCAGGATTCCTGCATTTGGAACCGTTTTTTTTTTCCCCAAGGACAAATGAGCTGAAACACTACTGTGCTGGAAGTGTCACAAGACTATGATGGAGAAGGCAATGGAGTTGCAGGTGGCAGCCTTGATGCAATTTGAGCCACTGGATGCCTGTTTTCTAAACCCACTGTTACCTGATTCTCTTCTTGCTTGCAGTTGATACCATTCCTAACCTTACCTCCTCTCCATGAAGAAATGCAACCACTGAAGAGTCTCTCACACTTCCTTGGGATCGATTCTGCCTTAGAGTGAAAATCTCTCTCTCTCTCTCTTTGGTTGTTTTTTTCAAAGTAGGGTCTCACTCTATCCCCAGCTGACCTGGAACTCACTCTGTAGTCCCAGCCTGGCCTCAAACTCATGGTGATCCTCCTTCCTCTGCCTCCCCAGTGCTGGGATTAAAGTCATGGGCCACCATGCCTGGCATCTTCATTCTTAAGCACTTCCATATTATTGGTAGCAGGAAAGCATTTATAATTGGGTATAATTGGATACAAACTTACTATGCCAATAAAAATAAGGCAGCTACACTGGCAAAAAGCTCTTATGCCATCACTGAGTGATAGAAATTAGTATAAAGCCATATTGACCAGGCAAATTGGCTTTACAGTATCCAGAATACAGAAAAACAGGAAGGAAAACTTCTTTCAGCTGAGTAGAAATAAAAATAATTTCTTGTCTAATGATTTTCATAGTCTTCCAATAAAACAACCAAACTTCACATTATGGGAGCCAAAAACCACCCATCATCAGCTATATATGTTTCTTGGTCTATATTATTTCTGTCCCAGACATTGGAAGCCTGGACTTCTCCCAGAGAAGAGAACTGTCATCCTGTCACATGATTGCAATTGGCAAGTCTTACCAAGAAACTTTGGCAGATCCTAAGAACAGGACTAACATATGTTTTATATATGTGTGGGTAGGTGTATATATAGCCATCCATCTACATACATATATGTATACTTATTTATTTATAAGCCTTAGTTAAAG